>PNEQ01135558.1:0-20972 GCA_003012365.1 Medauroidea extradentata
CGCGACGGGAGTCGAACAGAAGACCTCAAGAGTGAAGACAGCGGTGCACTCGGGGTGCTGCGCAGCACATGGTGAGCCATCACCACTTCGGACTGATAAGGTTGTACATTGTCATTATTGAAATACTGTTGATTGGATATATGACTGAATTTTATTGTGATTTATAATGTTTAATTAATTGATGGTAGACTTTTCTTGTACTTTAATTGTCAAAGTTAATTAACGTGTCTGTGACACAGGAGTAATTGTGTGCATAACTAATTGTGTTGTGAGAGTTCTAGTTGATTACTGTTTTGTGTATTTCGTAGCTTTGTGAGCTATTAAATCCAGTACTTAATTTAACTCTTTTTTTTGTAACTATAAGACCTCTATCCCAAAGAACTCATGGGAATTGCCCACATATAAAGTTTGTGTTCCTCAAACTTGTAACATTATAAATACAGTTATGCAGTTTCAAACTGCTGCAAAAAGTTTTTGTGTTACAAGCTATGAGTATTGAAGATGTTAGTTGTTTTCTATTAGTTTGTATTTCCTTAAATTGTTTCGAATGTTGTAAATGCTTAACATTATGTGAGAGAGGAGAAGGGGTGTTAGGAGGGGGAAGGAGAGATGGAGAGCACATGCAAGGATAGGGATTTACTTGTCCTGTTATGTGTATTTGCTGGAGCTCAGTCATATTTCATGATGTCACTTTCAGTTTACGAACCAATTTTGGTTTGGGGCATTCCGAAGAGAGCACTGCTGCAGAAATATGAGAAAAAAAAAATATATATATATGTGTGTGTGTGTGTATGTGTGTGTCTATATATATATATATATATATATATATATATATATATATATCCACAAATACTTTTTTTTATGTTTTTAGGCACTAAAGTACATACTTGTTCATAATTTTCAAGATATAGATAATCATATAAGTGACAAATCCCACTGAACTTAATTTAACACGTATGTCTCTATCCTTTCTTGGGCCAGGGTTCTGAAGTAGATAGCGCCCTTGACTCTGTGTGCTCTTGCTGTCTGTCACCACGCGGCAGTGTGCCAGAGGAGATAGTCTCACCACAGGGTCTACATTTACACTATAAGTACAAGATTGTTTCTTACTTTGTAGAAGAAGGCGGGAGATGGTTGTTGATACTTACCCTCCCTACTTTAAGAAGTATGAGGGGACTGTTCTGTCGGACTCTACTCAACTTAAATTACTGACCTAATACACTTCAAGAATTAAATATTTGTCTACATATTATGCGTACGTCATGTTTTTCTCGTCATGTCTTGAAATGTACAAAATCTTCCCCCAATTTACATAGTTGCTTTTATGGCTGACCGGAAATGAGATGTGGAGTGAATGGCAACTGGTGCCGAACATGTGTGGCGGTCTGTCCAAATATTGTTTAAAAATAATTGAATAGGCCTATGAACTCGCACCCAAAAAATATATGAGGAGAAAGACTCACTGTTTTCTCAGTAAAACCAGATCCTCAGTTTTGTAAAAAAAAATTTTACGTGAGGCAACATTTACTACTAGTATCCATCGGTGTTCAACTTATCAGTGCTAAAAATTGACATTTGAAAAAAAAAAAAAAAAAACCTTTTATTTTTTTAAATTGTGGTGATAGTGCTTTCTAACCAGAAAAAAAAGTCACTTGCGGAAAGTAACTCGCCAACCAGGCAGGTCACGCGACCAGGACGCTCAATCACCAAAGGTTAGCCAGGTTGTGATCAGATGCGTGTACCAATATTACGTTAGGTTACTTTCTGAATGAATGAAGAATTTACTGCCGTCAATTTCAAACAACTCAAGTTGAAATTTACTCCACCCGAACATCTAAATTGTATAATTGTAAAAATGTGTGTGACTGTTGTGCATCCATTTAAATATTTTATCTTATTTTTTAACTATACCTTTGATTTATTCTATTCCAATTTCATTTCATTGTTAATGAAAACAATAAGATATTAAGGGTTTATCCTATTTGAAAATGTGAAACATTACATTACAAACATTACCTGAATTTTGTATTTTCATCCACGTAACCATGTTGCAAATGGTTAGGGTTGTATCTCCATATCACACATATTCAGACTGGTATTATAACAAAAAATATACTGAAAGTCTCATAATTTATTGTATAGAAGCTTATTACTTCCTGCGTATAACTTTTTTTTTCCTAAAATAATTTTAACTATAGACTCTTAATTTTGCCAAATTATTCATTAAAATGTAAAACTGCTTAAGGGTGAAAAAAAATTGTTTCCACAATTAATGTAAGTATTTATTTTTTAATGGAAAATTGAATAAATTACGTAATGAAAATTAGCCTACAGAGCACATTTGCGATGTCATAAAATATAATGCTTATAATAGGCGGCTAGGTTAATAGTTACATTTCAATATTAGATAGAAACAAGCATTGGGGTACACGAAAGACTGTCCCCCACCCCAGCCATCTTCATGTATTACTGTATTAGCCACAGTTGCCCAAATGCAGATTATTTGCCTGGGAGGATATTCAGGAATTACACCCAGTTTGCTTTATGGGAAGTGTATGTATTAGCCTCTACATAACCGAGGCCGCAATGAATATGAAGCAGCAACTACGTAAGGGTGTCTGGTGATTTATTTGTTTAACTTTTTTTTCTTTTCGATAACAATTTTGTTTAATGAAGCATTTGACTACTATCACATTTATTTATAACATTTCATTTTATGCTCACATATTAATAAATTACATTCAAAACACATATTAATAATTTCAAACATTGTGTAATATTTTTATTTCAATAAAATTACATTTAATTATTTATACACATACTAACTTCAACCTTATAGCTCATTTTAGACATTGTGAATATCCTGCAATACGTTATGTTTTCACATTTACTGCGCCAACATTTATTAATTTAAAGTACTGGTTTTCACTTATTAATTGGCCATACTATGGAGTAGTTTTTGCAATGGCGGGTGATAATTTATGTGACCCATCAATATTTTTTTTATCTCGTGCAAACTAGAGGCATCTCATAGCACCAAACACATATTTTGTGAAAATGATTTTTTTACCCCACAAAGCTGTACTCTCAGTGACGTGAAATTAATTTTTAAATGTGACAACACTAATCGTCTTTGGTGTGTACAACACATTTAGTTCCACATAGACCACCTATTACTTTTTCCGCCATCAGTAAATGCTTAGCTCAGGGTAAAGGAAAATTTTCTTAACAAATTCGTAACTTTTAGACGATTGTAAATTATATCATAGAAGCTTGGTTTATTTGGTAGGTCCTGGGCCACATTATCAACCGCCTTTTTATTGACGCATACTCCCAGAACTACCTGTATACAAAATTGTAACTGGTATTACACCACCACCACATGGTAAAATCTCCTGGAATTATACAATTGAGCTAATGTTGATGTTTCAGACGAAAACGTCCAGTGCTGATGTTGGCGTCATGGAGGATAAGAGTGTGGTGAAACCTCTAGTGGAGTTGTTGGTAACAGTGAAACAGGAAGTGCAGGAGCATGTAGAGGTGAGTGGTAATTATATCTTGTTGCTAGAGTTATGGTAGGGAGAATGTTGTTTGGTTTGTTAAGGCAGAGATCTTTAATGACTATTGTCTGAAATGAAATAATTTGGTTAAAATAGTCATTCACATAATGTTGCCTGAAGACCTCTTGTGATTGGTCCACGTTATCAGCTTATTCCATAGAATTAACTAATTCTGTGTAACCTTTTACAATAACTGTGATGACGACAAATGGCCTGCAGGAATGTTATGTCCACAACGTCGCATAGGGCATAACAACCCATGTACTTGACCATAAACTGGCAAATTCAGTGTTTATGTTGGGTATTGCATTGTATGTTAGTATACTTTCCTCGCTAGATTACTGATTATATTTATTACTGGTTGAAGTGGTCACAAAAGACATTCCAACTACCTCGCGGAAACAGTCCGAGGGCAGGACAATTCCGTTTGGAAATTGATTCATATTTCACCCTTTTTCAGGGTACCCTGTTCAAATCAGTAGGTAAAGAATTTTGTAGTGTATTATTGACTATGTGCCAGTTTAATGCATTTAACGTATCAATTAATTTAAACTTAATGTCTAGAAACTTGGAGAACAGCGTTCAGCGTGGCACCGGAAGTGGCAGCCCCATATCAGGTACTGTGTCATCGGCAGCAATATTTCTCTCAGCAGTTTGCCGTAGTCATCTGACGGGTTAAGACATTCCCTGTGTACACTCCAGTTCAGCATTACTGAACTAGATCACCATATTAAAACTTTAGCATCACCTTAATTTTCATACATGTGTTACCAGACTACCTGGGCAAAACCAATTCCACTTAACCTAATCATTATTACCTCACGAACGTACTTGGACATTAAACCATGTGCGCAACATGCATATGTTGTGTGGCTGGCAGCCACCAGTGAATTGGTGAAGCTTATTTAGTTTCATGAAATGTTTGTTGTCTCAGGGTAATGTTTTTGCCTTTTAGTGTCATTATCTTTGATGATGCATTATTTATGTGTGTCTGTTTTGAGGTTAACATTTTGGGGATATCAGCATTATGTGTATTCAGCCATAACCTTGTAAAAATTACTCATTCTCGTCTTACCACATTTTTGGTGGGGGATTGCATCTATCATGATTACCACTATCGCCTTCATTGTGCAGACCACCACCACACCATAGTGTACAGCGGGAATGAGTCCAACCAGACGTTAGCATAGTTGGACGTAGTGTTTACAAACTATTATCCACATCCACCACCGAGCAAACCGTGGTCCGTCTCAGTGGCCATTGACCTCTTGCTCCAGTGGGAGCTGCATTTTCATATGCCATGAAGTACCCAGCATAACCTCTTTTTCAACTCACGCTGTGGCCTCGAGCCGAAAGTGTGTATCCTTTCGCATCCGCACTGAAGGCTGGCGTAAGTTAAATTGAATCTGGCACACGTTGTAGAAAGAAACTTAATAATACCTATGCACTAGATTAATGTGTGTCGTGTAGTAACTTTTACTTATCAGGGTTCATGACAGAAAGTTAAACATCCTCACCATTACAACCAGGACGAGACTGATCATTGGCACCTGATCAAACCACTTTACCCGGCGAACAGAGAGTCTCGAAGTGCGGTATTGGGGAATATTGCTGGTGTCCCCAAATCACCATCAAAACGCATCTATTCAAAACAAACTTTTCGCATCGGTAGGTGTCAACTGTATATGAATGAATTGTAAAACCACAATAAAATAATTAAAACTAATGGTATTTGTGATTGTGTACAAAGCAGCTATCTATAGAAAGTAATTCTCGTTAACTAATAATTACAGTTATGCAGTTTTAAACTGCTGCAAAAAGTTTTTGCGTTAACAAGCTATGAGTATTGAAGATGTTAGTTGTTTTCTATTAGTTTGTATTTCCTTAAATTATTTCTAATGTTGTAAATGCTTAACATTATGCGAGAGAGAGGGAGGGTGATGGAGAGATGTGTTGGAGTGAGAGGGGTGAAGGAGAGATGGAGAGCACATGCAAGGATAGGGATTTACTTGTCCTGTTATATGTATTTGCTAGAGCTCATTCATATTTAATGATGTCAGTGTTTCAGTTATGAACCATTTTTGGTTTTTGGCATTGCGAGGAGAACACTGTTACAGAAATATAAATTAAAAAAAAAAAAAAAAATATATATATATATATATATATATATATATATATATATATGTATATACACACATGTACATATGTATGTGTATTTATTTATTGTATATATATCCACAAATACTTTTTTTTTTTTTTATGTTTTAGGCACGAAAGTACATAGGTACTCGTTCATTATTTTCAAGATATAGATAAACATACAAGTGACTAATCCCACTGAACTTAATTTAACACGTAAGTCTCGATCCTTGCTTGAGCCAGAGTTCTGAAGTAGACAGTGCCCTTAACTCTGCGTGCTCTTGCTGTCTGTCACCATGCGGCAGTGTGCCAAGTGGAGATAGTCTCATCACAGGGTCTACATTTACACTATAAATACAAGATTGCTTATTTTGTTGGAGGGGGATGGTTGTTGATGCTTACGCTTCTTACTTTGAGAAGTATGAGGAAACTGTTCTGTTGGACTCTACTCGACTTAAAATACTGACCTAATACACTCCAAGAATTAACATTTATCTACATATTATGTATACGTAGGGACATGATTATATGGTGAATCGCGATAAAACGAAATAACACCGAAATTGGTGTCAAAATACGAAGTAAAACGATTTCAAGTTGAATATGTGAAATATTGCGAATTTTGGCGCGGCATCCTAAATTTAGGTTATTTTCTGTAGTTTACCGTATTTTTCTGCATATAATGTGCAATTGCATGGAGTGTGAATGACAATTTCGAACTCCTCAAATTGTAAAATAAAATTGCATGGCCTTATAATGTGAATTGGTGAATGCTGTATGCAGAGGCTCAGGCCGTGTGGGAAGAGGCAGCCGGCGGGAAAGCTGAAGAATTCTAGAACAGAGCATGTGGGCAAGTGATGGGGGAGGGGTAGACGACAAGCGAAGGAGGGAGGGAGTGATGCAGACCAACAAGAGGATGGGAAGCGACTCAAGAGAGAGAAGGGGGGACTGTTGGAATGCAAACACTGTGATGTCAGTGGCAGCTCGTACAAGCTGAAGTTGCCACCGTTGCCAGACCTACCATACACTAGCCTCCCACCCACCTTCCCATGTCTGCTTAGCTAACGTCAGTACCAACGTGATTCCTTTTTCACGAGCGATTTCATGGGTCTTTGCTTGAAGAATGTCTCACGTCACTGGCATCGCATTGTTGCGAAAACGGCAAAGTAAAACATCACCAGATTTCAACGTCCCATCACTGGAAAACTGTTTCGCCCGTTCGCTAGTAGATATTTTCGGCGGCATTGTCTCCACAAAGTACTGCAACAATGCAGTATTTAACAGTACAGTACTAATACAAAAATTATAGGTCGCAAACTTTCACATTTTCCCCGAAGTAAATTTGAACAGAAAATGTAAATAAACACAGCCAAGGACGGTCACGTCACACCCAGGAAGTACTCGCCACTTACGAATGAAGTGTAGAAAACGAGTTGCGTCCACGCGTTTACTCAACACTGACACTAGGTCATAGCGTAGGTACAACGTGAACCGGTCGTGTGTGGGCGGCAGTTGCGGCAGCCGGCTAGTTAGTGCCCGTCAGAGATAGCTTCACAAGCGCCTGGTTCTAGACCGCTCTAGGCAGGATATGGAGGAGGCAGAAGTGGCATGGCTTCCCTCCTACCCTTGTACAATCTATCCAACCGGCATTGGTTTCGACCGACTCTCTCTCTCGCACAATGTCAACTCGTCTTCCAGTTCAGGATACTTCCCGTGCTTACATCCCCTAAGAGCTTTGCGGGACGATTCTGCAACCATAAGTTTTTCTGTATTTTCCTGCCAAAGACCCACATTACTTTCGTTGACACAAACCTTTCTTGCTGCTTCTAAATTATTACTTTCCTTCGCATGGTTCACCTGTATTTATGGAAAAACACGTGCGCCTGGGCTGGACATTCTAAAAATAACTGCCTCCCCTCCCAGTCATGACAACACAACCATTACCCCGTACTCCTTCCTGAAGAGATGCATCAGTATTCTTTACGTGCAGTGCCAGTGACACTGCGCCATGCAAAAACTGCATATAGACACCTGGTTTTTCTTTTTTTCTCCTCTTTTGCGCATGGATAGAACAAAACTCAGCTGCAATTGTTGTACGATGTAGTTTCTTTCCTATTTTATGCCTTTTGAATATGCTTAGTATTTACATTATATTTATTGTAACAAAGATATGCATAGCGTACTTATTTTAATGGGTTTTGGAAAGTACATGCAGCACAAAAATAATAACACAGAAATGTCTGATTTTAAAAATGAAATTCACCAAAAAATAACATCATAAAATCTTGTCCCTCGTCATGTTTTTCTTGTCATGCCATGAAATGTACAAAATCCTCCCCCAGTTTACATAGTTCAAGTTGCTTTTATGGCTGACCAGTGATGAGATGTGGAGTGAATGTCAACTGGTGCCCAACATGTGTGACAGTCTGTCCAAATATTGTTTAAAAGTAATTGAATAGGCCTATGAACTCGCATCCAAAAAGTATATGAGGAGAAAGACACACAATTCTCTCAGTAAAACCAGATCCTCAGTTTTGTAAAAAAATTTTACGTGAGGTAACATTTACTGCCAGTATCCGTTGGTATCCAACTTATCAGTGCTAAAATTAATGTTTGTAAACAAAAACTTTTATTTTTTTAACTGTGATGATAGTGCTTTCTAACCAGATAAAAGTCACTTGCGAAAAGTAACTCATCAACCAGGAAGGTCACGCGACCAGGATGCTCTATTACCAGAGGTTAGTCAGGTTGTGATCAGGTGCATGTACCAATATTACGTTAGGTTACTTTCTGAATGAATGAAGAATTTACTGCAGTCAATTTCAAACAACTTGTAAGGTGGATGAGCACCTGACCTCTATTACTTTAGTGAATAATTACAGGTTTCAAGGTTACTACATATTGTGGTGTGCTGATAATAGTTAGCCTATTGTTAGTCCTAGTTAATTTTGCTTAAATTAGGATGATAAAATATGTGAATTTAACAGTTTTGTTTTGAAACTGCATATGAATCTGTTCATTTAGTGCATTGCAGCATTTACTCCCCTTTCAGTACTATGTGGTCGGAAGTTGCCTCTGTAAGAGTTTGTTGTGAAGTCTAGATTGTTGATTATATATTCTTTTATTATAAGAACACTGTTATTTTTAATGTCACACTAAATTCAAATGAGCCATATCGAGTTTGGTATCAAACAAATCAGTATTTAATTTCCTGCAGATTATCTAAATAACTTGTTTTTGTGTTTTGCACCTGTTAGAGTATATTAGTGTTTATTTAAATTGCTGTGTCTGAGAGGAAGTGATGATCATTAGCCCAGCCGACAGGCTGGCGCCGGCAAAGGGAGGCTGGGCTGAAGGAAACCTCACCAAATATGGTCACATCTGTGCTGATTGGCCAGACGACGACTCTGGAATTTTTAGACTCTTGTGACATCAACCAAATAGTCCCCTGGGGGTAGGAACTGTTTCTTCATCTGCAAGGAATTTAGTTAATTAGTAATGTCATAAGGCTAAATATAGCATAATCACTGTTTTGAAAACTGATTGAATGAATTGACTGTATCTTAAATCAGTGTCTTATCCGCATATAATGTAAAGCAATGTAAAAATGACTAGCTGTGTGACGGTGGAATAATCTGTAAGGGTGGCTTGGCACTAGGGGAGCGTTTTGCCCTGGCTGAGGGTTGTTGGTAGCGACGCGCCGGGGTAGCAAGGTGCGGTGCCAGAGGGCACGGAAGTTTGGTTGCCTGGTGGTATAAAAGGCGAGACTAGCAGCTAATTGACGAGCTTGAAAGTGGTTGGTGTGCGGTCTAGAGAAGTGCGGTCACCGCAGCCTAGATTGAAATCGGCTAGTTTTGAATAAGTTACCGGTAATACCGCGGGTACTGAATACACTCGGTGATAGTAAGCTCTCACAGGACCTCAGCTAGGGCTAAAACCGAACTTGTGTCAGCATGCTGGTTGCAAGCCGAATGTACGAAGGTGTTGTATATCTAAAGATCTGTTGTGATAAACAAACTGCAATAAACCGTCCCGTGGAACTAAAACAAAGTGACTTGTGCTTTTAACCATTCTTAACTAACCTAGCGAGTACAAGTAGCTAATGACACACTACTGGGCTATCCGGAAAAAAAAAACGTAAAATAATTAAGAGTGCATAAAGACGCATTACAAACTCAAGTTGAAATTTACTACACCCGAACATCTAAATTGTATAATTGTATAATTGTAAATATGTGTGTGACTGTTGTGCATCCATTTAAATATTTTAATCTTATTTTTTAACCATACCTTTGATTTATTCTATTCCAATTTAATTTCATTGCTATAGAAAACAGTAAGACATTAAGGGTTTATCCTATTTGAAAATGTGAAACATTACATTACAAACATTACCTGAATTTTGTATTTTCATCCACGTAACCATGTTGCAAATGGTTAGGGTTGTATCTCCATATCGCACATATTCAGACTGGTATTATAACAAAAAATATACTGAAAGTCTCATAATTTATTGTATAGAAGCTTATTACTTCCTGCGTATAACTTTTTTTTTCCTAAAATAATTTTAACTATAGACTCTTAATTTTGCCAAATTATTCATTAAAATGTAAAACTGCTTAAGGGTGAAAAAAAATTGTTTCCACAATTCATGTAAGTATTTATTTTTTAATGGAAAATTGAATAAATTACGTAATGAAAATTAGCCTACAGAGCACATTTGCGATGTCATAAAATATAATGCTTATAATAGGCGACAAATAGGCGGCTAGGTTAATAGTTACATTTCAATATTAGATAGAAACAAGCATTGGGGTACACGAAAGACTGTCCCCCACCCCAGCCATCTTCATGTATTACTGTATTAGCCACAGTTGCCCAAATGCAGACTATTTGCCTGGGAGGATATTCAGGAATTACACCCAGTTTGCTTTATGGGAAGTGTATGTATTAGCCTCTACATAACCGAGGCCGCAATGAATATGAAGCAGCAACTACGTAAGGGTGTCTGGTGATTTATTTGTTTAACTTTTTTTTCTTTTCGATAACAATTTTGTTTAATGAAGCATTTGACTACTATCACATTTATTTATAACATTTCATTTTATGCTCACATATTAATAAATTACATTCAAAACACATATTAATAATTTCAAACATTGTGTAATATTTTTATTTCAATAAAATTACATTTAATTATTTATACACATACTAACTTCAACCTTATAGCTCATTTTAGACATTGTGAATATCCTACAATACGTTATGTTTTCACATTTACTGCGCCAACATTTATTAATTTAAAGTACTGGTTTTCACTTATTAATTGGCCATACTATGGAGTAGTTTTTGCAATGGCGGGTGATAATTTATGTGACCCATCAATATTTTTTACCTCATGCAAACTAGAGGCATCTCTTAGAACCAAACACATATTTTGTGAAAATGATTTTTTTACCCCACAAAGCTGTACTCTCAGTGACGTGAAATTAATTTTTAAATGTGACAACACTGATCGTCTTTGGTGTGTACAACATATTTCGTTCCACATAGACTATTACTTTTTCCACCATCAGTAAATGCTTAGCTCAGGGTAGAGTAAAGGAAAATTTTCTTAACAAATTCGTAACTTTTAGACGATTGCAAATCGGATCATAGAAGCTTGGTTTATTTGGTAGGTCCTGGGCCACATTATCAACCGCCTTTTTATTGACGCATACTCCCAGAACTACCTGTATACAAAATTGTAACTGGTATTACACCATCACCACATGGTAAAATCTCCTGGAATTATACAATTGAGCTAATGTTGATGTTTCAGACGAAAACGTCCAGTGCTGATGTTGGCGTCATGGAGGATAAGAGTGTGGTGAAACCTCTAGTGGAGTTGTTGGTAACAGTGAAACAGGAAGTGCAGGAGCATGTAGAGGTGAGTGGTAATTATATCTTGTTGCTAGAGTCATGGTAGGGAGAATGTTGTTTGGTTTGTTAAGGCAGAGATCTTTAATGACTATTGTCCGAAATGAAATAATTTGGTTAAAATAGTCATTCACATAATGTTGCCTGAAGACCTCATGTGATTGGTCCACGTTATCAGCTTATTCCATAGAATTAACTAATTCTGTGTATCCTTTTACAATAACTGTGATGACGACCAATGGCCTGCAGGAATTTTATGTCCACAAATCGCATTGGACATAACAACCCATGTACTTGACCATAAACTGGCAAATTCAGTGTTGTTTATGTAGGGTATTGCAGTGTATGTATGTTACTTTCCCCACAGGATTATTGATTATATTTATTACTGTTTTAAGTGGTCACAAAAGACATTCAAACTGTCTCGTGGAAACAGTCCGAGGGCAGGACAATTCCGTTTGGAAAATAATCCATATTTTACCCTTTTTCAGGGTCCCCTGTTCAAATCAGTATGAAATGAATTTTGTGGTGTATTATTGAGTATGTGCAAGTTTAATGCATTTAACGTATTTATTCATATAAACTTAATATCTAGAACCTTGGAGAACAGCCTTTAGTGTCGCACCAGATGTGTAAGCACCCTATCAGGTACTGTGTCATCGGCAGCCATGTTTCTCTCAGCAGTTTGTCGTAGTCGTTTGGCGAGTTAAGACATTGCCTGTGTACACTCCAGTTTAGCATTACTGAACTATGGTACCATAGTTAAACTTTACCATATTGTGTGTGTATGTGTGTGTATGTATATATATGTTATATATGTTCGTTACTGTATACTAAAAGTTCCTCAAATAAGTTCCGATTGACACCCAGCACGTGAGGTTATGACAAGTCAAGTTAAAAAATGAAACCTCAGAATAAAGTAACAAAATTCTATATTTATATTTTCGAGTAAGTTATAATGGAAAATAAGCCATAGGATTTAGAAAAATCAGTTTCTACAGTTTATAGAAATTATACTCTCTGTTTCTTTTAAAATGTCTAAATAGTTAATAGGTAAGTAACTAAAACGAAATTCACATAAAACAAATTTAACAAATTTTTCTCTTTCTTCTTTATTTTCGGTTCCAATTTTTATTTCTATTCCTGTAAATTTTTTAGTATTTTTATTTCCCCAATACACATACTGTACTGTAAAAGAATTTGTTAATTTTTCCCACGTTTTTGCAAGTGGAACACTATAAAAAAGAGCTTTCTTGAAACATTTTGTGCTATTTTTTATTACTTATAATCAGTCCTTTAATGGATCAGAATCTTGTTTATCTTCGAAATTTCCATTAGCATAGTTATAAATAGTTGCTTCCAATAGTGTAATTCCATTATTTTTAGCTAGTGTAGAAGCATTTGTTTGTTTTAATATTTTATTATTTTATCTGGACAGTTTAAAAAATCAATAATATGGTTACCTAATTGTTTATTTACTCCAGGGTTTGTTAATTAGCAAATAAATTACTGTAAATTTTTACTCTAGAGTTAGAATTTATCCATGTTAAACAGTCTTTTCCAACAGAATTATTATTATTACCACTTTTACAAAAAATTTTTCTTTTAATTTTTTTGCTTGTATGTTAAATTAAAATTATTTGTTAAATGTTTAATCATTTCTTCTTTGTTAAAATTTCCCACAATTTCTTGTGTTATATCTAAATCGAACAAATAACAAAAATTCTTTTGCTAATTACTTTAAAATTTCTGATAATTCTTTTAATGTGTCTAATTTAACATCTGCTACTAATTCTATTTTACAAGGAATAGCAACAGGATTGTTATATTTTTGCTTAATAACATTTATATCTCTGTTAATAATTTGTTAAACTCCATAAATTGTTTGTACATTAGAATCTAATAAATAAGGAATTTTTGCTTTTACACCTAAATTTAGAAAATCTAGATTTGAATAAACTATTAAAACTTCCGCAGGCTTCTTTTCTTTTTACAAGATATTTACTATTTTTCATTCCTCCTTCGCACTCCATAAAATCTGTTAGTATTTTAAAAACTGTAATATTATCGCAAAATGGTTCTGTAATTGGTTTAAATTCTTCTAATTTTTGATTTGTTCAATGCATTGATGGTCAAACACCAATTGTTGGCCAACGTTGCTGTGATGTCGCCTGTTTTACAGCACCACATATAAATGCATTTTGGGCAGAAAAACGTACCTATTTTCCAGAATGATTATTCAAATGCATTTTTACGTGCACCTTCTGAAATTTTTTCAAAACACTTTTTCTTACAAGAGTTTGCACATATTTTTTCATTTACACCACCTTTTCAGTTAATAGTTTTCAATGTTCTATATTTCATAATATCTGTGACTAATTTTTTTCCTACATTGGGGTTACATCACTTTGGCTTTAACAGGTTCTTTTTCTCTCCTTCTCTTTCTCTCACAAATAGATTCAGTGAGTGTAGTCATAACTTAGCTACAATTGAACCGGAATACACAGCAGGAATTTTCTCACCAAACTGTGACTGACACACGCAAAACTTGCAGGACGTGTGTAGGGGAAATATCATGACAAGCAATAGCCGAAATAAAAGATGCGTGCAGAACAGATCAGGATTAACTAGCAACATTGAAGATCGTTTGCACACAATTGAACATGCTATACCATATAAGGAAAATGAGATATGGGATAGATAGAAGACCGCTATTAACTCACAGGCAACAACAGATGACTCTACAAGACCGGAATGTTGGAAACACTGGTTCCACCAGGTATAACGAGTATCGTAGACCAGGGAATGAACAAAACCAACATGTAGATACCATTACGACTTCAAAGGAAGGTTCGACCCGTGATGGAGGGTATGTTCACTCTGGCCGGGGTAACTGCAATAGAAATTTAAGAAATCGAGGACGAGGAAGAAACGACTGTAGTAATAAGTTACGTTGGTAGAAAGAGTGAGGAGTGATTCGCCTTGTAGCTCTCAGAGGTCACAGCATACTAGTCCTATGATACGCCAAGAATCTTACAGTAAACAGGATTACAGAAATGAGTCACTGGAAAGAGAGCAGAGACAGATTTCCAGGTCACCGCTTAAAGGAAAGACCAACTGTTATTTTGAGCGTCAGAAACCTTCAAACCCAAATGTGCCTGAACCAACCACGAACGGCGAGCGGGGAAGACTGTTTAGTTCTTCTTATTTGTCCGGTAAACACAATCAGTAAACTAGAACGGCTGTTGATAAACACCTCCGTTCGCCAGTTGCCAATTTATTTACACTACAGGTGAAATAGTGTGCAAAATTAAAAATGAACATAACCACATCAAAATTTCGTTTGGTACTGAGAATGTAAGTATTTCACATGAAATGGCCGCCGTGCATGAGCACCGGCCAAAGAAAAATGGAAATGATTTGCTCAAACTAAATACTACAGTATTTTCTTTAATGAAAATGAAAGAGAATCGACAAGGCATATCACAACCAATTATTCCTGAAAATCCCTTGGATTTAGTATCTGTAGATCTGTTTGGGCCTGGTACCACAGTCAAAGGCCGAAGTGAAATATGTGTTTGTCATGTTGGGCGTATTCTTTAAATTTACAAAATTATTCCCAGTAATACATATGAAGGGACCCATGCTTGTAGCGAAAGTGAAGAATTTTGTCAAAGAAATTGGAAAACATTTTTTCATCATATCGGACAAAGGTACGCAATTCTCAGGACAAGTTTGGTAGGAAGCAATGAAGGCTATGGGTATAAGACCGACAACGGCATCGTTAAGGCACCCTCAATCTAATGTCGTAGAGAGGTGCATGAGATCCCTTAGGACAGTGCTGAGAATTGATTGCCACAGCCACCAATGGAACATGAGAAAAAAATTACCTTTTGGGGAATTAGTAATGAACCACACTGTGCATACTTCCACAAATTTAAAAAAATTTATTTTTGATCTATTCGGGACAGTATAAGATGAGCAGAATTATTCATAATAATAGTTATGAACTAGACTCTGGATACACACTAAGTAAAAGGCAGGCTCAGCCTGACTCAGACCGCGGTTATAGGCGGCCTGAAGTAGATAACCGAAAGACGTTTAGTCAGCCATTTTTAAACACGTTCAGTTTATAGCTGCCGAAGTGAACACGTTCGCGTGGTTACACGGTAGTCAATTGTCGCAGTCAAAATTGATTGTGTTTTGTTACGACAGCATACATATTTTTTTGAGGTTATGTTTGGTTTAACCGTTTAACCTATGTACAAAAGGTAAAAAGAGGAAAGTAGCTGGAGACACGTCAAATTTCGTTACATTTTTTTGATCTCACTTGTTTACATATTAAAAGTTACGTCGGTCGCGATAAACATAGCCTTTTGAAAGCTCTACTTACTCCGTCCCAAAGCTTGTAACACACTCATATGTTGGTGCAATGTGTTATGTGGTGACAAAAATTCTTTGTGAAGCAAAACATTGAAACCAATATTACACTTTATGGAACGTGGCAAGGATTTTCGAAAAGTTGCTTTTACCGCGAACAACCACGTGCCTACTTCATGCATACAAGAGTACTGGCAATGGCATACATTCTTTTTCTGTTGCAAATGTATTGAAGGGCTCATATTTTAATATGAAACTATTTTTACTTATACCTAGCCAACAAAACATTTTAATAACTTAATTTCCGCTGCTGCAACATAACACGGGGTTGTCACCCATCTAGTGAGCATTGCTCCTTGATGTTTAACGAGCCAATCATAGCAAGGTATAGAGATTGTTGTTTAGGTGAAGAATCTTTACAACCTGTTAAGTTTGAATAGGAAGCAGCAACGAAATGAACTACTTCAGACACAGTGTGACCACATGTACGGCTGAGCAAGTTTAATTTAAACTAGTTCCGAGGCCCGTGTAATCGCTGCCTCAGTTACGTCGATATGTCACAATTAATGAGTAATCACTGCGAAGACCTATAAGCTTCCAGATAAAACTGTTTTGAGTTGCTCTTTCATTTGACATAACATTTATAGCTGTACGTTTAGTGTAATAGATATTATGAAGCTCTGAAACCCTGATATTCATTTATAAGCATCCTGTATATCTCAAGATCGTTTAAACTACGAACACCCTCCTCCCTTCAAGACTCCATGACAACCAGTTATTTAAGTCATTAATCTGTGGAGAGAAAAAAGGATATGCCAAGGGTTGCAAGATAAGAATTTCACTTTATACTTTTAAACTGGGTATCTAATCATCATAGCACTGAAGCAAATTTTTTAGATAAAAAACATATGAAAATATAACTTGCAACTTTATGTTGAAAAAGTTACATCAATATTCTTTGTGTAATATTTTATACAAGATTTACATATTAGCTGCACTGCTGTGTTTCTCATCTCCTACTTTTAATGATCCAAGGAGCTGGAAAAGAAAGACGACTCAAGGTCAGAGCCTTGTTGACAACCGACCATGAGAAGCAGTACCTACATTTGTGATGTACTCCAGGCATTACATGCGTCATTATAACTTAGCTCCCTTGTACCTTCCCGTCTCCAGTTCTGCCATGTTTTCTTTGTATTGTTTCTCCGAACTATGGGAAGAATGTATGTACATTTACTAGTGTAATGTCAGCAGCTGAGGTGATCGTACTGAACAATGCTCTGATATGACTGAAATACAGATGTATAATGTCGCAAAATATGTGTGCTGTAATAATTTTGAGTGGGTATATTCTAAGTACAGTGTAAATTTTTTGCAGGACTTCAATACCACTGCAGTTGGGAATAGTTTGAGTACAGAACTTGAAAGAATCAGTTATGTGAACTGTGGCAGTGAAGAAAGTGTTGCTGTGAAGTATGAGATTGTACAAGAAGATGTTAAGTGTGAGGTGCGTACCTTTAATTCAACTGATTGTCAGTGTTCTCAACATAGTGACCCTTTGTGTGTGTCGGGACAGTTAGAATACAACAGCAAAGTGCAAGGAATTGAACATTTTTCATATAGCAGGACTCAGAAAAAAGAACAACCATTCAATTGTGAACTGTGCGGTAAATATTTTATTGCAAGAAATATTCATGTTATGCACAGTAGGAGTCACATTGGAAATCATCTCTTTACTTGTGAAATGTGTGGCAAATCATTTTCTGAAAAACATAAACTTACTAGACATTATAGATGTCACACTGGAGAGCTTCTTTCAATGTGTGAACTCTGTGGTAAATCATTTTATGATAAAAGTACCTTGGCTGTTCATATGAAATCTCACACCGGAGAGCGTCCTTTTAGTTGTCAACTGTGTGGTAAATCATTTTATAAAAAAAGTATACTTTTTGGGCATATGAGATCTCACACAGGAGAACGTCCTTTCAGTTGTCAACTGTGTAGTAAATCATTTTCTTGTAAAAGTTACCTTGCAAGGCATGTGAAATCTCATACTGGAGAGCGCCCTTTTAGTTGTCAGGTGTGTGATAAATCATTTATTTGCAAACGTCACCTTGCTAGACATGTTCTTTCTCACACAAAAGAGTGTCCTTTCACTTGTGAACTTTGCGGTAACTCATTTTCTATAAAATGTAACCTATCTAGGCATATGAGATCTCACACAAAAGAACGTCCTTTCAATTGTGAACAGTGTGGTAAATCATTTTCTGGTAAAAGTAACCTTGCTGGGCATGTGAGATCTCACTCAAAAGAGCGTCCTTTCAGTTGCCAACAGTGTGGTAAATCATTTTCTGATAAAAGGTACTTTGCTGTGCATGTTAGATCTCACACACGTATTTTCACTTGTGAACAGTGTGGTAAATCATTTTATAAAAAACGTATCCTTTCTGTACATATGAGATCTCACGCAGAAGAGCGTCCTTTTAGTTGTCAACTGTGTGATATATCATTTATTAGCAAACGTAACCTTGCTAGTCATGTTAGACGTCACACGAAAGAACATCCTTTCACTTGTGAACTTTGCGGTAAATCATTTTCTGAAAAAAAGAATCTTCTTAGACATATCAGATCTCACACAAAAGAGTGTCCTTTCAGATGTGAACAGTGTGGTGAAACATTTTCTGATAAAAGTAAGCTTGCTGGGCATGTGGAATCTTGTAGCACACCAGTCCTCCTAAACAGATTATAACCCAGCCAAAAAGGCTAGGTTAAAAGCTGAAATATATCTCTTGATCTGTAGTCAAGTACTCTGGAGCTTACTGGCTGTACTTTTGAAGGTTATGTTACTTTGTAGACCAAATTTGGAATTTTCACAGACACTGGCAAATTTAAAAAAAAAGGTTAGTCCGGAAATAATATACTTCACTATAATCTATTATATTTCAGTTTACATCGGCACAAAATACACTATTCAAGTCTTAGCACGGTGGATTCGGTTCACAGAAAATTACAAGCAGAAACGCAGCACGACAGTATCAGACGATCAAACAAGACAAAGTCAGAAAATTTGGCACACCGCGAACACACATGCGGCAAAGAAGAACAAGTAGCCATACTGGCTCTCAGCACCTAACGGCCTACATGTACGGGCGGAAACGAATTTTGTAGAGTTAAAAGTGTCTGAAAAAAGGTTATAGCAAAGACCTTGGTGCTACCCGTACATGTTAAGTTTAGCCACTCCCGAACTTTACTTCATGGAAATGTTTGGGCAGCAGCCCCGCGCACGTCCTGTCTGGATCGCGTCACGACTTTGATTGAACTTGGCAGAAGCAAAACATTCCAGAACAAAGGGCGAAGGGGTGCCACACGCCGTGCTTTCATTGGCTGGTTCTCAGTGGCGTGACCCTCGTCATTCGTTCCAGTATCTAGAACCCTCTAGGGCAAAACTGTAAACTACGCATTAAAAACAAACTGCGCCAAAACTCCCACAGAAGAAAACCAGAACACGAAAAGAAAAACAAAGCTACTGTCTCCTACCAAGGCCACCTGGTCATAACAGCAAACATTACACCCTATCTAAAATCTAGAACATACGAGAAACAAAGAACTGCACCTTTGCTCTTCCTTTCTGGAACCGAGACCACTGAAATAAAAGTTACAATTTTAACTATTGTTATAAAGTTATTACTTAAAATACTAATTCTCCAGTAAATAAAACACCTTGTCTTGCATTGCTACAATCTCACACACATGAATATCCTTTTAGTTTTGATTTGTGTGGTAAATCATGTATTGACAAAGGAGATTTGCAAAGTGACATTAAAATTCATAGAATGGAACATTCCTTGAAATTTAAACTTTGTGGTAATTTTTTTTTTTAAATAACCATGTTAGGTGTGTACTATCTCGCACAGGAGAGCCTCCGATCAGTTGTGAACCGTGTGTGAATCATATTGTTACTAGGTGATTTGCAAAGACACATCAAGGTTCATTCAGTCAGACATACCTTGAAATTTAAACTGTGTGGTAAGTCATTTATTATTAAAGTAACTTTGTTAGGTATGTAATATCTTCCACAGCAGAGTGTAGTTTTAGTTTGAAATGTGTGGTGAATCATTTATTGACAAATGTGATTAGCCAGGATGAGGACATCTTTTCAAATGTAAACTATGTGGTAGTTTTTTTAACCTTGTTAGGCATATTAGATCTTACAAAGGGTAGTATCCCTATAGTTGTGAACTGTGTAGCAAATAATTCTTGCAGACTTTTGTAAATATTTGCATGTTTGTTACAATTTTATTATTTGTTTTGTCGTTTAGTTAAAAACTTATTTCATCTTGGTTTAAAATAAGTTACATCTCATAATACTGAACATTGTTGTCATTCTCAGTCACAGAAAGTTACAGTGTGAACCAAATAAAAATATGCTATAACCAGAAAAGCAAGTACTGTATGTCAATAAGGGTAATATTTATTGTGTAATAACACACTTATTAAGTTAATGTAATCTTTCATCAGCAGTTTAAACAAAATTAAAGAAAGAGAGAGTGTGCGCGCGCGCACACATACACACACACACACACACACACACACACGTGTGTGTGTGTACGTGAATATATATATGTGTGTATATATATATATATATATGTGTACATATATATATATATATGTAAATAACTGTCAACTCTCGATTATACGAACCCGGGAATAATGACCCTCTCGAAGTAACGACCCTTTTTCCAGGATCTGTGGAGGGAAAAAATTTCTTCAAAACCCTATTTTATGTACATTCTGACTGCTTTATTTGCTCCAATTTACATATATATCTTTTACCAGTTTTAGTGCTACAATCAATGTCAGCCATAGAATAATACAATTACAAACATTAATACTAACACTGAATAAACAAAACATTAATATTGTCACTGGTACCAACACCATACTAATACATATAACACAATATACCACACCTCCCCC
>PNEQ01135559.1:0-20972 GCA_003012365.1 Medauroidea extradentata
GAGTAATTGTGTGCATAACTAATTGTGTTGTGAGAGTTCTAGTTGATTACTGTTTTGTGTATTTCGTAGCTTTGTGAGCTATTAAATCCAGTACTTAATTTAACTCTTTTATTTGTAATTATAAGACCTCTATCCCAAAGAACTCATGGGAATTGCCCACATATAAAGTTTGTGCTCTCAAACTTGTAACAATACTATTTTTTCAATTCTAGATATTGCCATTTTATTTAATTATGAACGGAATATGAAGTTTATTGAAGTGAACACCACTACGTGTTTGTCCCCCGTAGTTCGTTAATATTTTGTGGAGAATTAACGAAGTGGCATAATTATCAGCTATGAAAAGGTACCGAATGTAAATTTTTTATGAACTTCCAGAACACTAGTTTTCTATCAATCCAAGCGAGTCTTTCAATAATTTTGCTGAAGATTAACGCCGCTATGTAGGGGCCTCACAAATGTCCCTGTTGATAATTTTGTCTATTTTAAGCATATTCATTCCAGCATTATCACTTATAATGCCTTCTCAGCAATTTAAATTAATAAATAATGTGTTTTACATATCGTTTCAATTTTATTTTCCAAAATTTAGCAATAGCGTTATTACTTTTTTATTTATTTTAACGTTATCTCTAATACTAATATATATTTTTTTTAATCTTTGAACATGACTACGTGCGTGTCTATGGGTTAAAACAAATTTATAAAAGAAAAATAAACTTTTTTTTTCATAGCCACAATACTGAGATTTCAAAATGGCGTCTGTGCAAATATAAACATCGATTTCCACATTCCTCGGGTTGCAAATGTAAAAATATGTTATTTACCTAACCTTCATAAATTCTGAAGGGAAAATTATTTTAACTGAAGAAACCTGACTTCTGCCTTCTGGCAGGGTCACATTGTGTGTGAGAGAAGACCGTGATGAAGGTTGGGCCGGCTACTCGAGAAGCGAGACATGCCTGTCGCCCTCCGTCCCGAGGAATGGATAGGGTGAGGTGAGATGAGAGTGGAGCAAGAACGGAATGGAAATGTAGGGGGGCGGGGGAGAGTTCTTCGCCACGTTTCCCACGTGCGAGAAATCTGATCCCAAATTCACTGGGGATCGAACCCTGTTCATCAAGGTGCGAGACGAGAGATCTAACTCCTCAACCACCGCGGCTCCTATACATTTAATATAACTTTCCATATTTTTTTTCAGTTAAAATAACGAACAATAGTAAACCTGCCACGTTTAATTTTAGAAACATCCCCATATGAGAGTTTTTTCGCCTTGTAAAAATTGGATAACATGAACATGTCTTGTTTTGGATGTTTGGTTCTCAAATAATGTCCGTTAAAAAGGAGGTCAAAAATTTTACTGTAAGGTGAACTGGAGATCTGATGTTCATTTTAAAACCAATACTATCGACTGAAATTGCATCAGACACGTAAAACATGAAAAGCAAAGGGTCCTCAGATTTGTCAAAATATACTGAAATGCGAAGCAGAGTATAGTTTAGCTTAACGTCTCGTCGACAGCGAGGACATTTAAGAAGGAGCCAATGGTTCGGATGGAAAAGAAACGGAGAAATCGGCCTCGGCCATTGCCTTCAAGTTAACATTCCCGCCTTTCCTGGAGTTTTTTTCTCGGAAAACTACGAAAAAAACCGAACTCAGGATGGTTGACTCTGGAATCGAACCCGTGTCCTCTCAGATGCCGTTGTCCCACCGCGCTCGGTACTATTCTGTTGGTCAACACGTACGATATTCATAATTATGTTGCGTACCGTAAAACGGAGTGATTATAACCACTAGGGTGAATAAAAACGAAATTTGAAATAAATTCTTAGCTTACAAATTTTGCTGTAAAATAATGTAATTACTGTAAAACTACTGTTTGTAAGCTGTTTTAGCTTCCCTACCTAAAAATTTAATATTTAAAGCAGAATTTATACCAAAATTTTAGCTTTAAATTGTATTTCTATTCACCCCAGTGTTTCTAATCACCCCGTTTTACGGTACTGTCTAACATCAATACATTTACCTCAAAAATATATGTGCGCTTCTTTTAACGGTTCTGGTTCTTCCATATCTGACAAACAGTCTAATGAGTTCTTAATCCATAACAATCACTTTTTCCGTATTTATTGTAAGATATGTGAGATTTATTATTTAGAACCAGTCTGCAACCAGTGAATGAAGCCTTATGACAATCTGACGTCACTGACAGGTACTTACAGTAGGTGTGTGACGCGCACCCCTGAGTCATCGAGTGCATTTGAGTGTTTCATCGTGTCTCGAATGTGAGCGTCGAAAAACTACAGCCTCTGTTTGTCGCGTAGGTGGCCATATATGTACTTGTATTGCGTCATAAACTACTATAGGTGTGAGAATCGCTCATCACACCATGCGTGACCACACCCCTCTGCAAGTAATTTTAGGATATTTTTAGGATATGCTTATAATAATGGCAGGAAACACGACAATTGCTGCTGTAAAACACAGAGAGGAAGAGCGAGAGAGAGAGAGAGAGAGAGAGAGAGAGAGAGAGAAGGAAGTAGAGAAATTGCGAAGTCCTCACACAGTTAATGAAGTTACCTAAAAAAACTCACAAGCGTAAAATTAAATAAAGAATAACCAATAATTAAATTTTAATTTTTGTTATGTGTAATTATTTGATATAAAATAAAAATATTTTATGTATTATTACAGCTATTAGTAATGACCGTGGATACAAACATGTATTAAAATGCGTATGAATGATAAGAATCCTTTTATGAACATTTTTTGAGCGCAACAGTTACTACACACCATAAACGCCAGCAAAGCTTAAATTTTTAAATTTTTTGCTTTGGGTTTTGGTAGCATTTGTAATAAAATATAAACCCTATTTTTGTTTAATTAAAATAAAAAACTAATATAATAATAGAAATACAGCCAGAATTTCACAACAGATGTATCAATTTATTACGATCTTGAGAGCAATTATTTTGCCATAAAAATTCAGCGCTATGGTTGGCGCAGTAGCTAGAGCACCCTTCTCTCACCAACTGGATCTTGTTTCGATTCCTGGAGAGGTTGGTCCCCGGTGGCGGGTTTCTCGGGGCACTTCCGCTGTCCCGACAATTCGCATTCCATCGCTGCTCCATCGTAGGATGTCTTATTTCATGCAGATGCCGTGCCCTCGGGTACCTTCCCCATTTGATTTTTATTTAGCACAGGGATGTGATCATAACATCAGAAAAACATCATAGTTTTATTAAGTAACCGTCCCATCATTCACCTGGAGCGATTTAGAAAAAAACGTGGAAACCCGAAATGAGGATGGCTGGCAATCGAACCCGGGTCCTCCCGAAGGTGAACATGTCTATAAACGGCTCCCTATTGGCTGGTTAGAAATACGCGCGCATCGTTCTGCGCATGCGCCAGCCGCGGAGCAATTTATTTGGTATTGTTTTTCTAACCTAACAATACCTTTGAATTACAGCGTAGCTTTTTCTAATTTTTTTTTAAACTAATTTAAACTAACGTAAAATAATTATTGTCACAGGGGATGCGGAAAAGAGACAGTTAATGTTTGAGGTGACGAGAATGTCCAGTGGCTGATATGCCGTTCATCAATTTACATCAGGTGTGATTTGTATGAAGGAGGGTCCGTAGGTCTTCCCCCGGGAAAATTTAGGTTTTGGAGCGCAGAAGTAGTTTCCTGCTTAATCTTTGAATGTACAGCGCGCTGGTAGGTATATTGATACTTTAACTAGACTTTTTTATAATTTTCTTTGGAGGGGGAGGGCAATCCACCCTAAATAATTTGTGGAGAGGGGTTTCCTCCCCGTCCTCCCCACCAGGCACGCCCAGGAGTACCATAGTTGCAATGCTACGACCGATGTGTTTTCTAGATGCTCGCGTCAGTGTTGCTTATAGTACCTTCCTTTGCTTCTGTGTGCCCAACGCGTAAAACTGCTACATGCAACTCCTTTATTTCCTTGTGCCCCCCCCCCCAAAAAAAAAGAACACGCTGTAAACCATTTCAAGCGCCTTTCTATCCCTTCTCTGAGTAGAACGGTTAACATACTCTATACTGGAAGTAAAATCAAGTTAACTCGCTCGTTAGTATTGAAGTGGTTTCGAAATTTTTTTTTAAAACACAAATTAATTCATATATCAAAAAATTCATTCTGGCAGTTTTAACACTTATAGATCATCGTTTTCATAGTAAAAATAGTAGAGATAACTGCAAAACGGCCGAAAGAAAATTTTATGCAGTGCTCACTTTATCGTGAACGGCCTATACGAAACGTCTCTCCTGCACATCCGTGTGGACTAGTGTTATCTGTCCGTAGCTTACAAAGTCATGACAACGACACAAAGCAGGAACTGAGTTAGTCACATATTACATTCAGAATGCAGAGAAAGCGCAAGATTGTTTTCTGGAAAGCAAGTTGACATTGTTTAGGCCGTATTAGGACAGGAGGCCTGAGTCAGGAATGCGGCATATTACTACTAGCGTTTGATATGTCTGTTATGAATAATGCTACCGTAATTAGTAATAGTTATTATTGGTATTACAGTTTGTGCTTATGCAGTTTCTTTTATTTGTTTAGTTTTTCTTTGACAGTCGTTCAATTTTGCAATGGAGTACGTCCAAGAAACTGAATCTAGTCATGAACTCCCATTGCACAGTTCTTTCAAAGATCATAGCAGTGAAACAAACTTTTTGTAAGTTTACAAATATATATATATATATTTAAACTTTACAGGAAATGCTTAAAAATATACAAAATGTATGTACAACTAACAGATTTGCATATCTACAAATAATTTTTGTAACAAAAACATTTTTTTTGGCAACCGGTTTCCAAGAATTTTTTTTTGTAAAAGTACAAATTATTTTGTAAAACGTGACGGGCTTTCTAATGATATTTTATATTTTCTTCTATATCGAACAATGTGCACAAAAATGTATCTTTAGTCCCCTCCATTATTTGAAAAATTTTAAACATCTGCGACATTCTGTTGTAGTGCCTAGTCTGATAAATGATTTTACATTATTTTATATTACTGTGAGTGATCGTCGGTTCAGCGTAAATACAAAATTTACGCTATTTCTGTACAGTAATCTTAAAACACAATTTGCGTTCACAATGTAAACGCTTGTTATTTTTGCAACTGAAAGTAATTATTTTGAGGGAAAAAAATTTGTGTCATGCGTTAGAAAAAAAAATTTTTTTCATGCTTTATGTGAAATCTATTTCTTGTCCGTAATTTTCCAAGTGTTATCACATATTTCCTTGGGGCTCGAAGGTTCGCGTTCTGTTCAGATTTTGTTTAGGAACTGATTTGAAACTTTCCTTGTGACATAATTATAGGCCTATGATTAGCATAGCATCACTGAAAATAATTAAATATTTTGCTCAGCGTCCTATTTCCATCTATATTCGTAATTCTTACTTTCACTTACATATTTTAAATACAACTACCCCCCTCATTTTTTTATTGTTAGATACTCACCAGCAAATGTTTACCAAACCCTCAAAAGAGTTATTTATCAGACCGAAGGAAAACTGAAAAACACTTATCTTCTTGTTGTTTTAAACACATATTTATGTAAAAAAATTGATAAACTGACATACTTGCTGCTGGCTGTACATCCATTACATATTTTTAGAGATTATATCAACTAGTTGTTTTATTCGCAAGCATATAATACGATGCAGTTTTTGTTTACCTGTTCAAAGAAACTGCAATATATTTGCCCAATAAGAAAATGAATTCCGTGTTTCAAGTGGCAATTTATCAGTTTAGAAATTAGTGCTTTAGTAGTATGCTTAGACGTTCTATTTTTTTTTTTTTTCATTCCGTAGAACCCATGAGAATGGCAAACGCCATAGCTCTATAGAGCATGACAATCACTCAATATAAACACAATATTCTTAAGTAATAAAACCATCATACATTCAGTGTTATTAATATAATTTGTGATCCGAGAAGTGTGCGTCGAGTTCTTCACATAGCTTACTTCAAACGTCGTTGTTTAGGACTAGTTCTGAGAGTGAAACTCTTGTAACAGATCGGTGGTAAAAGAAAATACCTATTTGTCAATCAATCGGATAAGTGTGGCATTCGAACAAAGGCTTATTTTGTCTGAACGCATCACCAACACTACTCATTTAATTTCAATTATATATTTAAAATTTAAACAATTTTTTAATTGATGTTATTTCATTAACTTGAATACTATTTTTATACCTGATTGGTATGCAATAAATACACACATAGGCCCTAGTACTTTTTTTTTTTTTTTTTTTTAATTATATGTATTATCAGTTAGACACTAACTAACCCAAAGGAGAGTTTTCTTTATTATCGATGCCGGGAGTTACACTTCCAGTTTCAGAACCAATCTAGTTTCATTTCAGCGAGAAGATAGCACGCCAGCTCAGCTCAGTGATTTGCGCATAGCACGGTTTAAGAGGTATAGGTCTTGACACTGCGTATGCTCTCCAGCAAGAGAAAGTGACCCCTTCATAGACCGTGGTGCATAGACGCTGGAATGTCGCCTGGATATTTGACCCCTTTGTTGTTTGGCTGTAGTTCACCAAGTTACCGATAATATTGTGTTTAGGGCAGTCCGCCCACTTCCTTTCCGCTAAGATAAACAATTTATCAAAACGTATTTTTTTTATCAATTTATGAAATACTTTCTTCGCTCACCAATTTAAGAAAAGGATCCAGCAATCTTTATTTATTTTATAAATTAAACAATGTAAAAACGTGGACGGAGTTTGAGTCCGGCCGCCCGGAAAACAGCGCCAAAAAGTACATTTTCGGTAACTTGACGAACTACAGCCAAACAACAAGGGGGTCAAGCAAAATACATTATTAGATAGGCGAGTGTCCAGACCTGTTCTTCTACGACCGTGGTCGCGAGTCTAGATAGAATTTTATTTGTTCTGCGCTTCTATGCCTCAAGAAAACAAAATACGTTCACCCAAGCGGCCACCCCATTAGCGACTGTCGCTTAGCGTTAATCGCTCACGGAAAATCGCGCCTTGTACAATGCACCATAAAAGAACATGAGGTAAACGAAATAATTGTAAGTCCTTCAGTGAAAGTAAAAAAAAAAAAAAAAAAATTCGTCCTAGCCAGGGTTCGAACCTGGAACCTCTGCGTGAATCAATTTCGTGCAACGCTCTAGCCATTTGAGCTACTAGGACAAGCTGATAGAATGGTGGATTTTATTATACATATGTATTTGAGTACATTAGCTACATATCGGAGAAAGTTTTAACTTTTAATATTGCTAGGTGAAGTTCAACAGTTGTTTTCGATTCATAGATCATAGTAGGCCCTACTGATGAAACTATTTATTACCGGTACGTAAGATAAAAATATACTATCCAAGTGCTAATTATAAGATTAATGGAATAAATTATAACTAGATTGGTGACTTAAATTACAATATTATGTTTTTACGCTACCTGCATTGATTAAACTTTAATTTACGTGTACATGGTGTGCAGGGGTGTTAGATAGTAACTTCAAAATCCTGGTACTTACACCATAAAAAAGCTGGTACTTTCAACAAAAACCTGGTACAGGTAAAAAAAAAAAAAAAAAAAAAATTACGAATGCTTACAGGCATGAAAAAGACGAAGTTCTAAAACAAGTCTTAAGTATTGTAAGAGAAAAGTTTAAAGAATGCTCTTTAACAGAAAATCAGAGGTTCACATCTATCACAGATGTACACTGTGTTGCCAACGCCCAACAGGCAACAGTTTGCAATAATCTGCAATAACTATACGCACAGATTCATGCTCACAATTCAGAAGTTGTGTTGTGCCAAAAAATATATATTTTTATGTAGAAAAGTTTTCCTGAAAATACAGTTTAATAATGCATTTTAATAAAATTTGCAACATTCTGAAATCCTGGTACTTTCGCGTACCAGGATGAAAGTATCCTGGTACATGGTACAGCACCCTGAAAACTGGTACGTGTACCAGGATCCTGGTACGTCTAACACCCCTGAGGTGTGATATGTGTTTTTATATCAGCGTGCACCGCACGAAGCGCCACTAGTCACTTGATGACGTAGCAGACAATCTTACGTCACGCTGTTCCACAGAACGCCCATTTCAACAGTCGAAAGTCGTGCGCGACCTCGCGAGGCTGTGTGTTGTAGTAGTGCTAGTGCAGTTGACGTTTTGGCCATTGTTTCGAGTAAATTAGCTCAACATGTTTAGTTGGATTAATAAAAATGAAAATAAGAAGACTCCAGAACTGTTTGAAAATGTTGTCGAGGGACTCAAGAAAATATACAGGACGAAATTGTTACCGCTCGAGCAGCATTATCAGTTTCACGATTTTCACTCGCCCCAATTGGACGATCCGGACTTTGACGCAAAGCCAATGATTCTTCTCGTCGGCCAGTATTCTACAGGTAAAACAACGTTCATTAGGTATCTGTTGGAACAAGATTTCCCAGGCATACGTATAGGGCCCGAGCCCACTACAGATCGCTTCATAGCGGTCATGTACGACGAGAAAGAGGGCGTCATTCCAGGAAATGCCCTCGTCGTCGACCCCAAGAGACAGTTTAGGCCACTAACGAAGTTCGGCAATGCTTTCCTCAACAGGTTCCAGTGTTCCACCGTCAATACACCCGTACTTAAAGGCATCTCGATAGTGGACACCCCTGGAATCTTGTCAGGTGAAAAACAACGCGTGGACAGAGGTTATGATTTCACTGGCGTGTTGGAGTGGTTTGCGGAGCGGGTGGATAGGATAATCCTGCTGTTCGACGCTCACAAACTGGACATATCGGACGAGTTTAGGCGGTCCATAGAGGCGCTTAGGGGTCACGATGACAAGATTCGTATTGTGCTGAACAAGGCCGATATGGTGGACCACCAGCAGCTGATGCGAGTGTACGGGGCTCTCATGTGGTCCTTGGGTAAAGTGTTGCAGACACCGGAAGTGGCGCGTGTCTACATCGGTTCGTTTTGGGACCAGCCCCTCAGATACGACGTCAACAGAAGGTAAGGCTCTGTCATGTAATAGAGCGGTATACTGTACGCCCATAATCTAAGTAAATTTTGACAGCTAGGCTACTTATTGGCAATTAGGTCTGTTGTAATGTAATGTTACACAATGTAAGTTGAGAGTTACAGGTTAAACATATATCTCAGGTTCATTTTATAGGCCTAAAAAACAATATCGAGCATATCAACCCAGTGTCTTCAGGAATGTTAAAAATTTACTGAAGTTCTTTGAAACATAATATACTGTATTACTTTACATAAAATGGGGTAACTTGGGCACTTCAAAAGATTTGTTTGAAATACCTTAGTAAAAATTTTATCATAAATTCTAAATAGTGAATGTCCACATGAAACTACATAAATTTTACTGTCAGTAGAAAATAAAAATAGGCTATCTGTAAAAGTGTTCAAAGTTGCTCCATGTGGTCAAAGTCACCCCATTTTACAGTAGCTAAGAGAAGCTTTCAGTTGCATGAATTGTCAGTGGACTTAAAATGTTGCTTTTTAATTATGTTACATACCATAGATTTCATTTGAGTATAAGACTTGAGGATGTGGAACAAGTCGAAAAATTACAAACGTAGAATATGTATACCATACACTTCCACAAACACTAGCATACCCACATACAAACATAACATGAGATGAATGACAGTGCAATTTTTTAATACCATTGTATACATGATTCATTAAAAAATAGTTTAGCATTGTGTGCAAATTGGGGGTTCATGCCTAGTGGTATAGGCCTAGTGCTTCCCTGGTTGTTGTTGAGCGCAAAAGTGCTGGACTGCTGTTACCATTGTCCTGCTGGAATCGTGGGGTGTTAGTTTTGTGTACCGGTTTACAATTTCTGCACTTGACACACGGGAACAGCAGGGCAATAAGAGCCAAGGATACCATGCTCAGCTAGGAGCTCGTTGCCTTTATTCGCAGTGCGATAAACTGGCGTGCTATGTTTTTAATTTTTTTTTTTGTGTGGGACTTTAAGCAATGACCCTAAAATTTTGTTTTTGATTGGTATGTAGTTAAAGGCCAGCGCATGGGCCTGCTTCTAGTTTTTCATTTTTCGAATTCAGGTGGCATTTTCACAGTTGGACCACAGCAGTTTTTAGCCATTTTGAGGGACCCCAAAATCATGTTCCAAACAATGTCACTGAATTTTTAAAATTATAGAAGCATAGTTTAAAGTGTTCTTCTTGTAGATAAGTGTAATCACCATAAGTTAAGAGGTTTCGCGTAAAAAGAAATTTGTGACATGCTATGAAATAGTTATGCCAGGTACACACCCAAGAATCTTAAGCGTTAAGCCAGAGTTTATATTGGAAAATTTGCAGCAGAGTTCATTGTACGATGTCACTTTGGTAGTTTAGTGTTAATCTTGATTACATAGGTTTTGAAATTGTACCTTCTTGGTTTTCTTTTCTTAGAACTTTGCATTAGAAATGTATTAAGTTAGTATCTTCATCCTGTTTTTCTAAATCACTACAGTGCAGTTTAAGAGTTAGGGATACAGGCCCATTAATTGTAGTCTGCAGCTTTCAAATATCTGTGTTTGACGTTTGGGAACAGTGGAGTGATGATGATCACTTACCAGAAGCATATTGCCTCTTCACAGTGCATCAAACTGGTGTGCATGGTTTTTGTTGTAGTCTTTTTGGTACGGGATGAAGTAAAGTCCGATGCTGGCTTCTCATTTTGCAATTTACAAATGAAACCAGCCCAGCAATTTATTTTTACACCTTCAATTTACTGGACTGGTTGTGGTGTAAATATACTTTGGAATTTAAAGCGTGATGCCTGTATTGTAGAGCACTGTACTGGTGAATGGAATTCTGTGCACTTCTCAAAATTAACACCTTTTTTTTTGTTGCCTACCATGGATGAAAGAAGACTGAGAGGGTAGGGCAGACAGTTTTGCCCAAGATACATACCTGTCTTCCAGCCAGCTCAAATAATTGATCAGGTTAGGTGGAGCAACGACAGAATGGAAGATAAGGGAAACAGTAGACCTAGGTCTCCAATATAACGAGCTAGCCAGCATAAACATTCATAGTATTTCTCACATGTAAAAATTGGGGTCCCAGCAGGTAAACATACTCTATATTGCAGGTGTGGTAGGCAATGAACAGCCCCATTTGACAAAGGAGGAAAAAATCAACTAGATCTTAGTGCTCATTTACCAGTGAATAACCTATAGCAGCATAGCATTTGTGATTCCTTACATTCACAAACAAGTACAGTCAATGTCAGAAGTGTTTGTACACCTGCGTTATTCGTATACTAGTGCTGAAGTTAATTAGCTGCCAAATAACGGTTTGTAATATATGAATAAGATTATCGTTGCACTAGTCACTGTGGTTTGAAAGGTCATTTGACAAGTTTTAGTAAAGTTAGTTCAACTGCAGGTGTGTGTGTGAATGAGTGACCTAAAATTGTCAGTGTGGCGGAAGGGGAAAGAAACTAGTGAAGCGGAGGTAAATATCGAGAATCACTACTCATCGTGTACCGGCGTATGGTTTACTAATGACAAATGTTTCTCGTGATGTTCTAAGCAGGCGTACGTAACAAAAATTGTTAGGTTAAGATAGGTTAGATTGGGTTAGAGTTGGATTAGGTTAGTTTGAGTTAGATTAGGCTATGTTAGTTTAGGTTAGGTTAAGTAACCTAACTTTACCTAACTTACTGTAACTTAAACTAATGTAAACCAACCTAACCTAAAAAAATTTTTTTTACGTACGGCTACTTAGAACGTCACGAGAAACACTTTTCATCAAAACACACAACCGGTTCTTAGGGGGGGTTGGTCGCCGCCCCCGCCCCCCCACCCCCTAAATCCGCCATTGAATGGCAAGCATAAACCATGGCTCTTTTTTCTGTAACTTTTTTTCAGACTTAAACATTGCTCTGTTTAATTTCCTTCTGCGTGTTTCTTGATTGTATGCTTTTAAGTTTCAATGCTGAGAGTTTTGCAGTGTGTTGCAAAGTGTTTGGCGGAAAGATTTCTGATAGGTTTATTGGCAAATTAAAAATAAACATGTTTTTTCTGGACTCAATTATTTTTATTCCAATTTAGACCTCTACAAAGATTAAAATTTTAGGATCCCCACAAAAAATCTAGGATCAATTAATTAAAAAAAGTATTGTCTTTTTCTGCATCCTCCAATTTGTCCTTGAAATCTATAGGCCTATGGCAATGGTTAGGCCTAAGAGTTAAAATTTTAAAAATATGATGTGCGTGTCAATAATTAGGACTATTAAAGTTTATCTCGTAAGTCTTAGTATTCTTCTATTGGAATTTTTGCTCTTGTGGCCAAGTGTACATCTTGTGATTTCACGCTGAGGTATGTGGTCTATAGCCTTTGAAGTGTCTGATTCGCAGCAGTTCAGCTCATATTGATAATCATTAGGTTATTTAAATTATCTGCTGGGGCGACAAAGGTAGGAGCTGCAATTGCTTCAAGGCACCCATCTGGTTTCTCGCTACTTACTGACCATTTTATGTTTATTTTAAAGACTTGTGTATGTATTTTGCGCCACACTTTTAACTAGTCTATCTCAATAGGTGGCCATTAAATTGAATAGTTGACAAATCATGTGGTCAGAAAATTTAACAGCCACAATACTTGTTCTGTCACATTAATTTTATTACAGTATTACACTTTGCTATGTGGCCATTAAACAACATTGTGTTCACTCTGTGGTTGTGCCGCGTGTGTATTGTGTGGCATGACACAATCTACCTACTGTACATGTTGCACTGTTGTAGAGTTGTAAATACGTGCCATACTCTTTCACTCATGTACGCATAGCATAAACTAAGATTACACATTATATTTATAACATTAAACATTTAGGTAGCCTAGGCCTACCAGTGATACTGGCTAATAGTATTTGTAAAAAAAATTTCTGATTTTTTTTAATGACCCACAGCTAAATTAAATAAAAAAATGTAAATAAAGTTTGTCTTGCAGAAATTTAGTTGCCAACATGGAAAAGTTTGGCAACATGGCGACCTCTCGCCCAGCATTTGTAGAGCCCTGTTCCAACTTAGCACCATCTACAGAGTCGAGCTTTCATGATCCTGAAGGAAATAGCTGTGACAGTGTGGTTTTGCAATTTTATCTGTTGAATTTTGGCCATGGTAATCTTGTAGACCTGTACAGTAGTTGATCAGTTTATATGGCTTGTCGTGAACTTCACTAGTGTGGGGCTGCTTGAAGCTAATACTCCACGGGTATACTGCTTACCAGTAGTAGCCTCTGCTAAGTGAGTTTGGGGCCCAACTATAGGTCTTATCCCCGTTCAACGCTATTCCTCTCATCTGTAGCAGCGGACCTGTCTTCTGCTATGGTCACATTGTATTTGCTGCTGAGACTATTGACCAGCGATAACCTCACGGAACTCTGCCAGAACTTGGCAATCTCTGTAGTCAAACTGAAATGGAACATTAAATCAGTATGGTTGTCAATAGAAATATCTGAAATAAACATACTAAGGACTTACAACAAAAATTACTGTATGCTTTCATGAAAATTATAAATGTTTTTTAGTTCTTAATTAATTAATTTTTTCAAATTTCTCTTGTTCAGTCAAGATACGAAACACATAAATCAAATTTAATTATACAGGCTAACAACATAATTTTTGACTTTTACATTAGCTTAAAAGTTCTGGTGACAAAACTTGACTTCTAGTTTATTACGTCTAGGTTTTTGGCATATATATATATATATATATATATTAAAATTTCATGGTTTGGTGTATTGTATACTTTAGTCATAGTTGTCTTTTATTGAGACTGTGTGACCTGCGTTACAGTAAATTCAGCTGGCAGTGACATGCGAGTTATTCTCCAACCGAGAATGCCATTTTAACATTCTTACTTATTGGCTAGTACTCACAGCATATTAAGGAAAGTTCATTCGTGTTCTTAGCTGCTGTCAACAGGAAATGGAACACAGACTAGGTTTCTCACCCAAACCCAACCTACAGGTTATACAGGGCTTCTTAGAGATCACCACATGGACATAGGCATGTGATGGGGTAAGAGGTTGGTAGCGCTACGTTGTTAGCACTTTGTATACGTACATCCAGAAAGCTCCAGAAGTTCAGTTCCGCCCAGAGAAATTCCAGGCCTCCTGGGCAGACATGACTTTGCTCCCTAGTTTTTTTCCAGTCGAGCAAGGCAAGTGTCTTAACCAGAATAGTTCACATATTGTGGTTAAATATACAAAATACCCACAGTTTTAAGTATCTGTTTCACTACTTACAGCCCGGGCCCTCTCAAAGACCAGGCCCGAGCCCATCCCCCATCCCTCGCCTCTCTCAATCATGACAGTGTGGACATCGCTGATATGAACAAAATGTCAGCAGTGGCATATGTGTAGGTTCGACAGATGCTGAGCCACTTTGAATGTAATTGAACATGAAAAACTGTATCCTTGCTCTCGTCAGAGCTCTGGGGTATACAGTAGCCTTTATTTTTTTGTCAGCAAGATTGCAGTAAGCATAGGAGGTTAAATAGTAAATTAATATGATAAACTAATAGCTAAAATCAAAGTTGTCATAAATTGTGGTATTCCTTACCTTTTGATGCTTGTGGCTGTTTGTGCATGGATAGAAGTGGCTCTAGCGAGTTCTGTACCAACTTTTCTGAAAACATATAATCCTAAACAATAAATTGTGAACAAGGTAAAAAAATCTTAAAAATGTTAAAGAAACTTTTTGTGACAGCTTTTTGTAAGTTATGTTGTAATCGCTCAAGTTGTTTGAATCTGGAGCTTTGATGGTTGGAAGTTGGATAAAATCATTAGCACCTTCTGCATCAGCATCGTTTATGAACCTGTTAGTGCTTTTACAGTAAAATTCTGAACTGAACGTGATAGGATTCATCATGGAGCTAACCTGAAGTAACGTGGTCTGAAATGCATTTATGGTAAAATTTTCAGTCCAGATTGACATGTAGCCATAGACTTAATCCATGTCTACACACACCTTTTTGTGAAAAATTAAACTACAGAACAAATGACTGTCAAAAAACGAAGAAGTAAATAGTTTAATATTTTGTTTGAATTTGCCAGAATGTTTTTGATCTACCATTATTTTTGTAACATTAAACTGTTTTATTGTAGCTAGCCCAGGACATTTCTAACCTCTTACATAACCAAAGAAATTGTTAAATGTGGCAACCTCTTCATTCAATTCAGTTTGGTAGGTGTTTAAAATTAACACTTCAATCTGGATTTTACACTTCAGTCCACCTCGCTGACTGGACTGGTTTACTCACCCCACTTCTACTTAAATCCTGTACGTACATGTTTAGAGTTACATTTGAATAAAGATTTTTCAGTCCACTCCTAGTTCAATCCGGATTGAGCTGTTGCTCTAAACGTAATTGAGTTCATAGTAGGCTAACCCTGACTGGTTTGGGTACTGGCCAGACTGAAATGGAACCTAACCACTTCGTAATGGTAACATGCACCTGCTCTTGTGCACTGCTGTATTGCTCACTGTGGCTGACTGTGGTGGTACAATAGTGTTAGGACAAGAATACAAGGACTGGGAGGAAGAGTATTTGTGATGGTTCTCAAAAAAATTATCAGTTCATGTAATGTCAGGGTAAGCTAGTAATGTTCGTGGCAGGTTCTGTATGAGTTTGTGGTGTATGATACAGGTTGTTTGAAGACGAGGAACAGGATTTGTTTAAAGATTTGCAGTCGCTTCCGAGAAATGCTGCCCTCAGGAAACTGAATGATCTGATAAAGCGTGCCAGGTTAGCCAAGGTAAGTTATACATTACAAACCTTTTAAAAGTAATATTTGTTTGTCATGCAGCTGTTACATCTCTTTTAAGTGTGTATTTTTAAAATATAATTGTTGCAGCAGGGGTTGTGGGTTGTATGTGCAATATATTCGTAGAACCAATGATATTTAGAGTACAGAATTACTCTTAATATTGAATAAATCATTATCACTAGTGCTGTCTCTATTAGCCTCATGTATTTCATACAAACATGTGTTTACCATGTGGCACTATTTACTTTTGAATATCAGGATAATTAAGCAGCTTATTTTTGTAAAGAAAAACCAGCAAAACTGATTTTTTTTTTCCAAACCACCAGATATCTGCAATAAATTTAAAAGGTTGATGTTTTTGTATGTTTGTAATTCTCTCATGTTTTTGCATGATAGTATGTTCCATTACATTTTTAAAAGTGTAACATCCCTTTTTATTGTTTAGTTCATGTATAGGCCTAAAGTTGACAATTCTAGTTTGTATCAGTTGGCTTATCTTTCTTCTGTGCTTGAAGTACAGCTGGTTCACAGAGGTAATTTGTTTGCTTTATTTCAGAACATTGAAGGTTCTCATTTTTTTATTTTTCATACCTACATTATGAATTTCTCATATTAAACCATTAGTAGCACTTGGAATTTGGCATGATTATATGGTAAAAGCCAAGAATACAGCAGCCTATATTGTTGGAGGGTACTAAAGTCCTCCAGCCTGAATGTATAAATGACCAGCCACACCAAAATACAGTGGGAAAGCTACAACACGGGTCAGACATGTCACGCGACAACCGTGGATATATGTACTTAAATATTTGCATGCTCTGTCATGATTTCCAGTATATAATCATTCATTTACTTGTGACCACAGTAATTTTTTGCGCGACATAAATTAATTTTTGGTATGTTGGTTGCATAAAAGTGATAGGGTAATAATCTCTTGTCACAATTCAAATTTTATGTTCAGTGAAGAACAGTTTTTCTGCGATGTTACAATTAGTAATCTAAAATCAATTTTGCTTAAAATGTGGATTTTTGCATTACAAACTGCTATGTGACACTGTAAAAATTATGCACTGTTTGGGAAGTTTTAGCTAAGAGAAAAAGAAACAATTGACAAACTTAGTTCAGATGTGCATATTGCTGAAATAATACAATTTTCTGTAAAGTGTGCTCTCCAAGAACAGAAGTATTATACGTGGCATGACTTGATGGCATTTTCAAAGGAACAAGATGAATTGTTTTGACAAAGTATTTTGTAATGTTCGTAAATTGCCAAACTTTTTTGTGTAAACTATGTTTTGATTTCGAAACTGGCAGCTTCCTTTTGAGACCTTTTCTATGAATTGTGTTGTAGAGGCAGTATATTTATTTTAATTTCGAGTTAAATTTTAACTAAAAGTTTTATTTGTCCTTTTTATAGGAATGATTCAAGCACTACTATTAATTTGTAATTGTTATGTATACCGAAGTGACATCTATCAGATTTCTTTGTGTAGATTTTTATACAAAGATAGATATGACAAGTTTTACAAACTGTCAATTTCACTATGAAACAAAAAACTTACATTTTTTTTATCAGAAGGCATACCTCTGAAGTACACTCCACAGCCCCTGCTTATAGAGAAAAAAACTGGGAAAAAATGCTCTGTACTTAAATGTGTTATTCACTGTCAGTAATTACTAATACAGCTCACTAGAAGAATGCGTGACTCCCATTTGTTTAAGTTTACAATTAGCCTATCTGTGTAACAATTTCTATTTATCCTGTATATTGCATTCTACACTACAGTAACATTTTAATTTGTTAAATGTTATAACTACATAGTATTTATGAGTTTATGTATTTTCTGCAATTAAGAATGTATAGTCTGTTTCACATAAAAATTCCAGATTTTGAAAGTTCTGAAGACTATCATGTGTAGAAATTTCTACAGAAAAATACTTTTCATTTTGATGTACTACACAGTTTGAGATCCAGCTGACTATTTGTCCAGAAAGCACTTGGCGACAAGAAAAAACTGCTTATTATACAGGGTCGAATCCAGGGAGTAGGGCCTGGCCCTTTCCCCATTTTTACCTTTTTATGTATAATTTATCCTTAAAATAAAACAATAAGTGGTGTAAAAGTCAAACCTCTTTAATACAAACCTGAAGGGACCAAAATTTTGGCTGTTTGTAATAATGAGGTTTGTATTAACAGATATTCACTAAAATCTTAAGTTTCTAAAATAATTGTCACTCTGTTTATCCCAACAAATCAAATAGTCTTTTCACCACAATGACCTCTTTTTACTTGAGAACTTCATATTGATTGGTTTAATGCATAAACAAAATTTTTATTAAACATTAAAGTAATACTTTATTTTCTTGTCACATTTCAAGGGGAATAAAAGTAGCTTTGTATTAATGAGAACTTCGTATTAACAGGGTTTGTATTAACGAGGTTCCACTGTATTTAATTTTTTGTTCAGGAAACACTTCACATAACAGTGTTTTGCACCATAAAAACTATATTTTTCCAAAGGAGATCCCCAGGCCCCCATTCTTGGACTCGGAGTGTGGGCATAGCTTCTTTTTAAGGAATTTTCCCCAGTTATTACATGGGCTGTATGAATGTTTGTTTACTTTATTATACATTGTTTATTAATTACTTTTTGCATGTTTTAATGAACTAATTTCAATGTTTGAACTTATGTATTGGCACAGTATTGGTTCATAAATCTTTTTTTGTGGGTCAGTAAATCATCTTTAATATAAACAAGCAAGGACATCAATTTTTACATTTTATAATAACAAAGTTTATGTATTTGCAAGAACTGTAAAAACCTCTAAAATTTTATTTTAAAATATTGGTCGCCAAAACATAAAAGTTTCTACGATATACCACCATGACTTCACCAGTGGACGTATTTTTTTTTAATATGTGAAACCATTTTTTTTTGGCAATTAAATAGGAATTAAATTTCACTTATAGTCAGTGACACAGTATTCAATAAAAAGTATGGTGCAGAACGTAGGGTTCCAATTGTGGAAAGCGTTACCTCTTATCTTGAATGATAAGGTGATATCACCATGCATGAGTGAGATCACATGTAGATTAACAGCAGCACTCCTACAATTCTTGCTAAATGTACGTCATTACTAGACAAGATTGTTGAATGTACAGTAAAAAATAAATTATAAATGAGCAATAAGTAAAAAAGTTTGTTCCAAGACTGAAATATGTTGCAACATGTATGGAATAATTAATAACTAAACAAAATCTATTTGTTTAGTATGCTATATCCGTCTGATATACAAACTCTGCATTACATGTACAAGTTAAATATTGCAGTGATTAAGAAACTTTCCTAATTCGGGTGAAATTTTGTAACCAACTAATTTGCAAGGTCAGTCCTCGACAATAAAACACTAACCAGAGAAGGTTTATTTTACTGGCAGAGTGCAGGACAGTGCTGTGGTGAAATATAGATGCTTTGTCAGGTTGTGATACATCTATTTCAGCTAGGGTTTTGGACTGTGGTGCGCATGCCCATTTGTGATGTAGTTTGGCAATTTAATTTTGGAAGGTTTTTGCTCACTATTATACCTTTGGACCTTGTTGCATGCTACCTACAAACTAATATTAGTCAATTTACAGGTTACAATTATGTACCTTGGTGGCATAATACACTATGTCCAGTTTTTCTCAAAGTGCACTTTTTACTATAGCCTTACCACAGTTTTAAGAACTTTCTAGTGACATACAGCGCAGTTGTAGTATTGTGTAAAAAAAACATTTTTTAGGTATTAAACATTGAGCTCATTGGTGACTCACATCCTTCAAACTGTTATCCTAAAATATCTTATTTTTGTGACATGTCTTATGCTTCAGAGGTACAGAATTGTTACTTCATTATTTTTGCACAGTCTTTTGAAATAATTTCATAAGTTAAAATTATATAAACTTTAGTTATTCAAGTTGTAGTTTGTTGTTTCTCTTGCACTAACGTTGTTAGCTCTGTGTAGCATTTACTATTATTCAGGTCCTAGAAACTCAACTCAGTTCCAAGTTTGAAAGAATTATAAAATAAACCCAAGGGAAAAAATTAATTTTTACTGTAGGCATTATTCAGATACATCATAGTTCACCACTAGTAACTTGTAGCACTCTCCTGTAATATTTAGCACGTACTTCAATTTTAAAACCAAGATTTGGTTGATACATGCACCCTGCAGCTTGTGTCCAAGCGACCCAATGTGATAATGACTTACCTTTTAAACATGGTGGAGAGGTGACATGCTACACCACATGATATAACTACTCGGTTATCCCGCTGCCAATCACAGTTCTACTCGTTTAACATTTACTCGTATATATCAATCATCATTCTAGAACTTTCCTAACATGATTCAGAAACAAAATGAAAATAAAACCACAAATGGGAAGGACTGCTAAATAACCATAGACGTATATTTACAATGGCTCTAAATATTAAAATGTAAATTACTGTACCTGTTGCTGGAAAACATTAGGTTTCATTAAATAAAATATTCAAATATTAACGTTAGTAGAAAATTATGTCCAAATACAAAATACATCTCTCCCACATACATAAAGAAAAAGAGCAAAACATATGTATTAGTCTCTGCGTATTCTACAATGCTAGAGCTTTCACACGTTACCAGTAAAAAATACTGAAATTATTGATTTAACTACATTACATTCTAAGCATTTAAAATTATAATGAAGATATTAGTTTTTTTTTTCTGTAATTTAAAAAAATTATAAATGTATTTATGGATCATATTTTTTATTCATCTTTAAGCATTTGTGTTAAGGGTATGGTCCAAATCAGTTTTGTCATTTTTTTATTTTTATACTTGTACCAGGTATTATTTATTTATTTTTATTTTAGACATAAATTGTGATTAATCTCCCTCTTAGGAAATTTTTGTGGCTCTCACAGTTTCTGCGTGATGACTCGTATCAAAATTTGCATTTTATGGTTTTATGTACACCATTAAAACTGACATAACCTATCTGGAAAAAATTCACAGCGCATAACAATGTTGTAGACATTAACTTGACACACATTAGAAAAAAAAAAATATATATATATATACATATATACATATATATATATATATATATATATATATATATATATATATA
>PNEQ01135560.1:0-20968 GCA_003012365.1 Medauroidea extradentata
TTATTACTTAAACTTGAACATTATGGTATAAGAAATAATTTCAGAAACTTACTAGTCTCATACCTTACTGATAGAAAACAAAGAGTCATAATGAAAGATAAAATGTCAGGTAATAATGTAACATCATTCTCTGGTAAAATACTTCATGGTGTCCCCCAGGGATCTATCTTGGGTCCCCTCCTGTTTCTCATTTATATAAATGGTATTCCAAATGTTTTACAAACAAACGCAGTTGCTATTCTTTTTGCTGACGACACTAGCATTCTTTTGAAAGATAAATCTCAATCTCGGTTGGTTGAAACAGCTTCTCAAGCTCTGAAAGATATTGATGAATGGTTTAGTGCAAATAAATTGACAGTAAATATAGACAAAACAAATTTTATACAATTTGTAACTAAAAATAAATTAGCAACCACTCCTAAACTAAGCTGTGCTGGAATTAAATTAAAACAAACAAAGGACATACAATTTCTTGGTGTCCATATTAATGATAATCTAAATTGGAACTCTCACACTGAAAAGATAATTCCTAAACTAAGCAGTGCATGTTACTCTCTCAGATGTTTGTCAAATAAACTTGATGTCACTGCACTGCATATTTCCATTCAATATTAAAATATGGTATTATGTTATGGGGAAATTCTACTCATGCCTATAAAGTATTTGTTATGCAAAAGAAAGCTTTGAGAATTTTGTGCCATATGAAAAGCAGAGACTCTTGTCGTCCTCTGTTTAAAAAAATAAAAGTTCTTACCTTACCTTGTCAATATATTTACACAGTTTTGGTTTTTGTGTCTAAAAATTTTGAAATGTTCCAAACTAACTCAGCTATTCATCATCACTTTACAAGGACTCAATGTTACTTTCACTACCCAGTAAATACTCTAACTATGTACCAGAAAGGTGCTCTATTCACTGCCATTAAGTTGTATAGTAAGATTCCCTCTTTCTTAAAAAATACATGCAAGAATAATTGTACACTGTTTAAGAAGCAGATAAAAAATTATTTAATTGGTGAGGCTTTCTACTCCATTGATGAGTTTTTAAACTCCACTGACAATGACTAATTAACTTACATGTTCTCCTGTGTGTCTAAATCAATATAGTACAGTACATGTATTATTTTATGTATGCTCTGTTTTATCTTCTGTATGCTTTCTCCTTATATTCATATCATGTGTGATTTCAAGCTAGTGTGTGTACCTTGTATATGTATTTGTAACATAACATATTTGTAAGTTGTCTTGACTTGTTCCACATCCGTGAGTCCTGTACTCATTTGGAGATCTATGGAATGCAAAATAAAAATTAAAAAAAAAAATTAAAATCACTGCGTATGTCGCGTCGTGATTAAACGAGAAACAGCCATTTTGGAAAACAAAAATTCGGGTTCTCAGCTCGAGTATTCCTGCCAGCAGAATCCAATCATATCTAGAACAGAAAACTGGGTATATACCATCTCATCGGAAATATTGCAATATATGGATGAATTACATGCAAATGAAAACTTGATTATTTCTGGCAATTCAAATTTATAAAATGCAGTACAATGTAATGAATAAATTCCTGAATGTGTGCCCGCAGCTTTCTCTTGTGATGTCAGTGCTAAAACATTTGAAGAGGCTAGAACCATTAATATATTAAATTGACCAGAATATCAGCCATCCGAAGTGATTCATAAAACATCTAAAAACAGAAACACTAATGATACGAGTGCAGTATGTACACCAATGCCCGAGTCATTTTTCAGGATTATACATGTAGAATTTGTAATAAACAACCCAAGAAAATGTTTTTGTGTTGAAAAGGCAAACATATCCTATCAAATTTCTGGATTGGAAAGGGTTTGGAATGCAGTGTCAAGAGATAGAAGCCTCACAGATATTTCAGCAGACGATTCTGATTATCAACCAAGTGAACTGGATAACTCTTATCGTGGTTGTTTATCCTCCTACACATCATACCCTGAATGCGAAGAGGAAACTGCTTTAACACAGACGCAATTTGAACCTTTACCAGCATTAGACAGCTCAAATAAAGTTTATCATACACTAGGTACCATAATGCATTATTACTAGAAAATGGGAATAGCGATTCGGTTGCATTAGCTCATGCAGATACACCTGTTAATGCAAATGAATCAGTATCACTAAAAGAAGTTGCACCTGTCGACAGTCACAACAAACAGAGAAAATTTTGTATGTTACAGTACAAATATTTTTCACTATGTGTGTGGTCAAAACCTCATGCTATTTATGTAAGAAGCATGTAGCAAAACTACCCAGACATTTAGAGAAAAAAAAAAAACATTCCGACAGTCCAGAAGGAGCAGTAATCATTACCCTTCTGAAAGGAAACCAAAAAATAAAGGAATAACTAGACACATTGGAAATAGAGGGACTTACATAGCAAATGCCTCTGCTCTCAAGAATCGAGGAGGCGAATTAGCCGAAAAAAAAGGCCTAAGAAAGTCACCGATGTTTAAGACTTGCTCCCATGTGAGATATGTCTTGGATTTTAGAAGAAAGCAACACTCCCCGAGACTTCTTAACAAACGCATGAAGAAACATGGGAAGAAGAAAAAGAGAAAATGAAAGAAATTTTTCAGCACAGGTACGAGAAGCCTTACTACTTATTACCAACTGAAGGTGAAATTTCCGAACATTTTAAGAGTAAAGTCCTTTTTCAAATGAAAGTGGGCGAAGTTTTTTACGAGATAACATGTAAAATTCCTGAAAACAACCCAGTTTTATTTCCAAGTATTAAACGTAACGGCGACCATTACTGTGCATATGTATTGTCGAAGAAATACGCATTATATGTAGCAGCTTGTCTGGAAAAGCTGATATCATCTCTATAATTGAAGCATATTGCTACAATGATGCAACTGCTGAATTTATGTGAACATGAGCTCAATTGTGTGGCAAAGTTCATGGAACACGATATTTGTGTTGTAATGAGATTACAGATGACAAAATCATTTTATTTTTACTCTCTTTTTACTCTGTGTAATGGAAATGTGTAAGTTAATGTTACTAATCAGTGATGAAAGACTTTTAATTTAAGAGAAATACTATAATAATTTTATTAAATTATAAAAGCCCCTTAAGTCTTTGTTAACATGCTGATCAAATTTTGACTTAATTTTAATAAGCATAATTTTGTTTGGAATTTTAATGGCTATAATTTTAGCTATGCTATGACTTAAAAGTACTGGAATATTCAGCAGAATATACAGTGAGGAATTTTAACCATTATCACCGAAGTTTGCTTGCTCCTAGCATAGAGAGTTTTTCAAATTCCTCTTTGATTATTGTTTGAAGTGACGCTATTAGCAGCGTCCTTTTAGCTTCTTCCCGACTGCCACCCGAGCGAGACGTATGCGGCAGGCGATTTTTTTTGTGACGCCTGTTCCTGCCGCTGTCGTAATTTTAGGGACTCGAGGGAGCCGAGTCATAAAATAGGGACTCTTAGACTATTAAAAGTATTAAGCCATTTTAAGAAGAGGCTGTGTTTTGTCCAGATTTTTCCTGAGATTTTGTAGTGAGCATCAAGCCATCATGGGATACGAACTGTAAGACTGACGCTTACTATCTCTATTTTTTTATCCCTGTCCTGTGGCTAAATTTTTTTTTGTTGAACTGAAAATGTGTAAAAATTATAAAAGTTTTAAGCCTCCGGGACTGGTTGGACTATTGTTGTGCCACGCTTCTTATTTTGACCAAATTTGCCTCAGGAAGTGTCAAAATTTTATCTAAACTGTTTGGAACTGCTACTAATAAATTGCGAAACTGAATTTAATGTCGATACGTCACCCTGTAGCCTATCCAGTGGTCCTTTGTGTAGTATCTCATGCCTACCACTGGATTAACTAGCCGAGAAAACTCATTAGTTTTTGAGCTGAATTTCGAAGCTACCGATTTTATTTTTATAACTCCAGAACACGTAATTGATGTATGTGACGTTTGATATTTTTTGGAAGTGTATAGAGTATGTCAGCGATATGTGTGGAGAGAGTAATTTTTCATACTAAATATCACATCAGTCTGTATTGGGATAACACCTATTTTCTTTTCTTTGCTTTCAAATTCACCTTAAATAAATTAGGATTATCTTAATTACAATAGTTTTTAATGAGTGTTGCCGTCTCATTGTCTTCTGGTAATTTATATATTTTATTTGTAAGTGCTATATGTGTATGTGTCATGTGGTTAACGTCCATGTAAGGTTGTGTCACACGCATTTTAGTTAGTTTCCACATACCAGCGTTCCACACTATCATCTCTAGTACACATTTCACAACCACATACATTTACCTTCACATCATCATTACGCAGTACAGTGTGCACAGAGAGTACTACAGACTATCAGAGAAGATAGTTGATTTGGCAAAGATTACCAAACTCCTAATCCATTTAGAGAAAGGAAATATTTCTAGCATAAAGAATCGAAACCTCGACGATGATGATCCTAACTCAAGCAGTTGTCCAGCAGTACACTCCTCGCAAGTGAATCAAAACCATAGAAAACAAACTGAAAACAGACAAAGGACAAAAGCGAATAAATCACAAGCTATACAGAGTACAATAACGAAGAAACAGTCATGGCCAGATGATCAGTCAGCTTTGGTGAAAGGTAACGCCAATGGCTACGTTTATATTGTATAAAATTCCAGGTAAATAAACATATCAAGAAATTCCCGAAATATCGTAGAAGGCCATCAAGTGCCAAAATTACAATGTCATCAAGGAAATACATAAAAACAAAATACGAAACATTAACTTTTTTATGCCAGTGAAAGTCATAAATTGAATTATGTAAATGTAAAGGGTACTTCAACTTCAATAATAACTTTTATAGTCTTCCTGAAACACTATTTTATACGTTAAATATGTTTATTGACAATAGATAGTTATTTTTAACGGATTGGAAGTTTGTACTGCTGTTTAGAGAGACGTATAGTGTGATACAGGTAAGTGAATAAATTTAAATTTTAAGGATCTCAGGATTTGTTTTACCCATGAATACTCTTTGTACATTTATCACTTAAAAACATACATTACTGCTGTAGTAATGGGAGACAAAATTTCACTCTCCAATAAATTTAACAAAATATGCTATTTATTCAAAATGCAGTTTACTCACTCAGTGAAGCATATACTAAAAGACTGAATTAAATAAAAATATTTAACTAAAATCTCTCACTAACAACAGAGACCTAATCTTGGTTAGATTTAAATCGTAGAAATACCATCATGCAGTGAACTTGAGTTCAATTGAAATAATAATAAATTTATTGCTTTCGGCTAAGTTAAGAATTAAAAGTTCTTAGAAAATATGATTAATTTTGATTGCTCAGTCGGAGGCTGATCATCTATATCCAGACCTCTGGTTTATGTCAAATTATCACAAATACAGGAAAACTGAACTCATTAGAAAATTAAAATTAAAATGTCCAAAATTATGGATGTTTTATAAAATATTTAAAACAATTTTCAAAATAATTTGTTGGAGTTATCTCTCGACGTAATTTCAAATTTTGTCAATTTTAGACACAGAAAATTTAACACCAAAATGTGAATTCAAAAGGGCACAAACAGAGGTTTTGAATAAAGTTTAGTAGGCTTTTACATGGTTATATTTACAGTGGAGTGCTCCAGCGATGGCTTGAAGTTCACTAAAAGAATTTATTTAGCCTGCCTTTATGAAGTAATGACTCTTCTCAAATCGGCCAAAATTCGCTTAAATCTAGACGCTTCCCTGCAACGTCAAAATATTAGGTTGTCGGCAGATCGTAAATCTCGGGCACGCCAAGATCTATAGAGACGTCCATCTTCAGTCAAGACCTCCAGGAAGGAAAAAAATATATATGCACGAAATCGGAAGTCTAAGCTCACGTTTCAAATTCCAACAAAGTGTTCCAAAACATAGAGAAAACATCTCTATCTACTTGCAGTATTGATGTAGAAAAAAAATAAATCTATTAGTTAGACATATAAAATTCTGTGAAAGATTTCCTAAATATAAATAAAATTACAATTAAATAATTTAAATAGCTCAAAGTGAAATAAATATTAATAAACTTAATTTAGCCCTTTTAAAAAAATAATTACATTAAATTATAGCAAATTTACAAGAAACAGTACTAAACATATTTATAATTCTGACAGCCAGGTGAGGAGTCTGTAATACCGATACAGAATAGCCCCGCCTTCTGTTTTCACAGGCTGGTACTATGCATCGGGTTTGGAAATAGCATCTGCTCACTTTAAAGATATTACATAACATTTACAATCAAATACAACATAGTTAACTCGTCTCTCATTAAAGTTCATAAAACCTGAAAAAAATGAATTAATACATAAACTGTGAAAATTACAAATAAATAAACACATCGATACGTTACGTGACTTCTCCAGTCATTGTGAGTCTGTAACATAACACAATAAACATGAACAATAAAATCAAACAAATATCACTCTGAAGCGATGATTTAAATCTCCCGCTTCTTGCGGTCGAGTGAAGGACGTTGGTGGCACTAATAATCCACGTGTTCAGTACACGTGCGCTGCGGTGATGTGGAAGTACTGTGACAGTTGGCATCACTGCGCGGCGACTCTGGTGAACACCTGCTCGCTTCCTTCCGTTTCCGGCGTAGTGATCAGTTTCATGGCAGTCGACTCAAGCTACTGTGTGCCTTGCCATTATTACATACATTAAAACACTGTGCCCTAGGGCCGGTTGTCAACGAGCTGTCCAAACCAAGATCGTACGATCTTAGTTCTGACCCATTCTCTAGTCCGATCCTAGTTCCAGTATAAACGTGTTGCACAAAGCAAAACTCTCGAGTTCCGATCTTGGATTCCACGATCTTGTTTGTACTGTTGATAATCGATAGTTAAAATGAAAGGCGTGTTTCTATTGGTAGTCTAGTTTCGATATTTTAAAGAGAATATATTTTTTAATTGTGAAATTATGACTCTCGATGTTGGCTATTCTTATAATGAATGTCGATGTTTATGTTTGTATTTAATATCTTGGTTGTAAGATTGTTTCACGATGGATGATAATTTATCAGCAAATAAGAGTATTTTTACCGAAAAAGACAAACTATTAATTGTAGATTTGGTAGAAGAAAGAGTGAGTGTTATTGAATGTAAAAGAACAGACGGAGCATTTTGCAAACAGAAAGAAGCGGCATGGCAAGACTTGGCATTGCATTAGAATTCTTGCAGTGAGGTAAGAAGAACTGCTAAACAACTCAAGACTTGCTATGAAAAGATAAAAAAGCGTGGAAGAAAATCAGCTGGAGATGACAGTATTCCATTTTGTGCACCTATGTCCAATAATCTTTCAACATAATCATCGTCTCCACTTTCTGAATCTGATGAAAACATAATTACCGGTAATAACAGACAATCAGAAAATTAAAATTGTTTTCACACAATTTGAAAGCAGGCATAGAAGTAAATAAGGATACTACTTTGCTTTATTTATCTCTGGATGGTAATTCGAACGCTCGATCTCGGATCGGAACCATCAAAATCGGTGGTTCGCAGCAAAGTTCCTATCGATCTCCAGTCATAGTCTGAACTCGAATGGTGCAATGAGAATGTATGTCCAATCGAAGATCAGATCTAGGTTCAGGGGACGAACTTCAATGGTGCAACCGGGCCTTAGAGTTCATTAGTTAAAACTTTGCTTTAAAGTATGAGTGATAATATTGTTTAACATCCCGCCGAGTAAATCACAGTTCTGGAACATGACGGTTGTGTAATGTAACGGTTCATGATTTAAATCTACGTTAATGTTAATATCAACTTCTTCTTTTTTTTTTTTTTTTTTTTTTTTTTTTTTTTTTTTTTTTTTTTTTTTTTTAATAGTTTTGAGCAATCATTTAACATACACGAAGCCTATCTCTTCTGTTCTTGCTCCGTTTATCTCTCTTCTTTTCTTGTTCCGTTGATCTCTCTGTGCGGAAGTTTAAATCGTAACCTCAGTATGTCTCCACTATCATGAGAGATTGTAACGTACCCTAATCATTAGGCTACCTAACTCAAATTAGGATGGAAATTACAGATGACCCTACCAAATTCCAAGTGAAATAGCGAGTAACGAGAACAATGCTGTTCAACTCCGTAACAAAATCTTTAGGACTGTAACCTATTAATATTCTCAACAATGCTCGAATTCAATATACACGATAGCCTTAAACAACAAAATAATTAATAATAATAAAAAATGTAGGTGCGATATATTCATTCTCACTAGTTGCTTTAACAATGAAACACAAAATCATCAACTTTATACAATTAAGGTACATGTTATATAAAAAACTAATTACATGAAAATAAACATTGAACATATACGGAAGCTAAGGGTGTGTGTCTTACTTAGGAAATTGTAATTGGATTTCCAAACTTCCAAACGTGAAAAAAAAAAAAAATATCAGTGGGTAAATTTGCAGCTTCGATTTATACATTTTACACAACTTCATAAAATATATCAACAGACAAAATCTTAATTTACTTCTTCAAGATTTGGATTACCCTTGAATCGCAGTAAGTAATAGATGTAAGAGTGTGCTCTTGTTAGGTGACGTGATATTTAGCCGTGATTTCTTCTCCCTTTTGTAAAAGTGCTTTGTGACGTGTTGAGCCGATGTGTAGCGTGTCGATGTTCGGTATTACTGCAAGACCTCAGCCTCTTGAATGTAGTACAACTTGACGTGAAAATTTAAACGCTAGGACGTACTTGTCTCTTAAGACGTTGACGAAACATTTAGTTGCAGCACATGCATTGATACTAAATGTGTTTAAAAAAATGTTACGAGTTAGGCGGTTTATAGCATAGGTATGGTAGCCTTAATTCTCACATGCACAAAAGGGGTCCCTTTATGTTCAGTGGCAGCTCGTCGGCTTCAACCTACTGACAACCTCTACATCATACACAAAATACGAAATTCATAATATCATCAACAATAATAGGCTATTCACAATAATAATACCTCCAATATAAACCAAATTCATGAAAACTCTTCGTAATCTCAATTTATAAAACCATAATAGCGAACACTTCAAGGTTGTTATCTCAGCTAGAAAAATTAATTTAGCAGTAAACAAACATAACGTCAAATCCCAAAATATTCATATCATACTAGGTTGTAGTTTTCACTTACTGAATTGCATGTAGGGACATAATTGTGTAATATTATAACGTCCTGCTGGTCTTCCGTCTAAGTACTGAAGTTCGAAGCAGTTATGTTGAATTATACCTGATACGATTATCGGGCCATAGAATAATAGAAAGAACTTTTTCGTCACATGTTCAAATAAAAGAGCTAATGTGGCATGTTCTTCTTAGTATGAGGTCACCTAACTGAAATTCCCTCTTCTTACTTAACTTGAAATACTTCCTGCGATTCTCTGCAGCTGTGTACAATCTTGCTGTAACTAACCTTTCCAATTATTTCCTTATTTTCTCTGGATCTTCACTAGGTAATTCCGCAGTTAGCTTGGGTATAATTCTCCTAGTATCAACAACCTCGGTATAGGAGCAGGTTAGTGTTTCATGTGGGGTGAAACCTGTTGATGTGTGTACAGTGTGGTTGAACACTTGCTCAACGAGAGGTAGCTTATCACGCCAGATTTGCTGTGCGTTGTGACATAAAATGCGAAGCCGGGTACCCAGAGTTTACATGCTCCGTTCCAACGAATTACCTTGCGGATGGCGGACTGATATAGACGTCGGCAGTATATTCAGTTTCTTGAGTTCACACTGCCATGTGTCACTGGTAAACTGACTTCCCTTGTCTGATAATATACTCTCTGGTTTCCCTACCTCGTTTACAAACAGATTAACTTTAGTTAATAGCGTTCTGATGTTAGCCTGGACTATTGCATATAGCTTAGTATACTTGGAAAATACGTCTAGCATGACGAAAATATATTGAACTCCTGCTTTTGATTTCGGTAGCGGATCAAATAGGTCAACTGAAACTAGTTTAAGGGGTTTACTTGGTAAAATAGCCTGTTGCTCCCCTTGAAGGTTTTCCTCCGGTGTTTTGCCTTCTGACAAATTTCACACGTAGTGGTAATTTATTTAACAGTTTTGCTCATATTAGGCCAGTACAGTTTACGTTTCAAAGTGTCGTATAATTTAGTAGACCCAAGATGACAAAGTTGTTGGTGTAGTTAAGTAGTTACTTCTAGCGCAATACTAGCTGGGATTACTGGTTTCCAGTATTCGCTGAACTGACTGTTGTTATTACCAGGGTGAAGTAATACTTGTGAGCCAAGACAAAATATGCGATGTAGCTTGTCTGTAGGAAGTATGTTGTCTAACTTCTCCCTAATCTTGTTACAGAATACATCTTGCTCTTGCTTAGACTGTAGATTGGACAAAAGTCTGGTGAGTTGGGCGGAGATTTTAATAACCTCTGACAGAGTTGTTAAAACTTGAAATTCCCTCGAACTTCGTGGTAGTCTCATTTACGTAACATCCTCATCAGGCATGCGGATCAGATAATCTGCTGCCTCGTTATCACTGCCCTTGAAATAGATATTTCTATATCACATTCCTGCAATAACAAATGCCACCTCGTTAAACGATCTCCAAACGCTCTTCCCGTTCTTAAGCACGTCAGGGCCTCATGGTCGGTTAGGAGTTTGATTTTCTCCCCTAATAATAAATCTCTAAACTTCTTAAGTGACCAAACTATCGCTAGAGCCTCCTCCTCAGTCACAGTGTAATTTTGCTCTGCGGTCTTTAAAGTGCGGCTCGCCATCGCAACTGTCTTTTCGACACCATCATCGTCTGTCTGTACTAACTTGCTTCCTAGCGCGTAAGAAGAGGCGTCGGTATATAGCAGAAACTCTCGACCTTGCATAGGGTGGTGAATCACGTGGTCTTTGAGAAAAATAGCTTTAAGTTGTTGCATCGCCGTTTGACGTGTATGGGACCATTCCCAGATCTTGCCTTTTTTAAGCAGCTCAAAAAGAGGTACTGAAATTTCTGAAATTTTATTGGAATAATTTCTATAAAATCCTATGACATCTATGAATGTTCTTAGTTGTTTAGCGTCAGCTGGTGTAGGAAAATCAGCTATCGCCTATAGTTTTTCTGGTGATGTTTTGATGCCTTCGGAGGTTAGAAGGTGACCTACGTAAGGTACTTCCTGTCTGAAAAATAGAGATTTCAGTAATTTTATAGTCATCCCAGCCCTAGATAATTTTGTTATAACAATATTCAAATGTTCCAAATGTTCATGAAATGATGAAGACGTAACCAGTATGTCATCCACGTAGGCGCGTGCGAAAGGCTTGCACTCTTCCCCTAGTGTAAAATCTAAGCATTAGGTAAACTCGGCTACTGCGTTGCATAACCCGAATGGCATGACTTCAAATACGTATTGCTGGTTGCGAAATAAGAAGGCGGTATATTGCTGTGAGGATTTTTCCAGAGGGACTTGCCAGTAGGCATTAGTAATGTCCAGAGTGGTGAGGTATCTGACACCTTGATACAACCTCAAAATATCCCTGGTCTGTAATGGACATTCACGATTCTTAATAGTGATTTTGTTCAGGCTACGTGCGCCGAGACATAGACGTACTGAACCATCCTTACGCCTAACACACACCATAGGACTAGAGAATGGGCTAGCCTCTCTCCTAATAATTTTCCATTCTAACATCACAAGTAAATACGCCTCAGCTTCATCGAAATATTTTCGTGGGATCGGGTAGGCTTTGCAGTGAAAAGGTTCTCCCTCCATGACTTTGATTTCAGCTTGATACAAGTTACGTCCAGGAATTTCCAAAAAATTACTTTCGTGAAAAGATAACATATTGAATAACTGCTGTTGCTGTAACTGGCTAATTAACGTACACGTAGACACTGCATTTGCAATTTCTGCAAATGTAGAGCTACCAGCAGGAGATACTAATGACACATGATAAACATTTAAATCTCTTTTTAACAAATTGACAATTTTGTCAGATACATTCCATTTGAGTGGAATCGCTATAGTCCTTTCCTTGTCTGGAACAGAAATAAGCCAATCAGCGAAATTTAGACTAATACTGTATTGTTTAAGAAATCAGTACCCAGAATAATAGGATTAGTTAGGCCTTTAACTATTAGAACAGCTACTGTTTTCTTGTTTCCTAAACCTTCAATAGACAATAAAGTCTGTTTGTTTACCACTGGACTCGATCTGGAAGTTGCCCCAACTATCTTTAAACTTCGTGGAACAGGTAACATAGGCAAATCGACACCCTTTCGATACTAATTCATTGATGAAGCCCTCTCTAGCACAGCTCACTTCAGCGCCACTATCGAGTAATACTGGCACACTTATTCCGTATACTAATAAAGGTATCTCAGGACATAATGCAGGTTTACAATCTGTAGTAATTTCCCCTTCATTAAATAAAAATCTCGATCCGATTCGTCCAAATTAATCGTTTGAATAACGGGCAGGTTCTTTTCAAAATTTGATAATCCAGGTAACCTTAGTTCTTCCTGTACACACATTCCTGACATCCCCACAGAGTCACTATACCGGGTTGGCGATGAGGGACTAGCTGCGTCAACCCTCTCTAGTTTAACGTAGGCAGGTGGTTCTGAACTACACCAAGCATTTGAGAGTTCTTCACCGAGTTATTACTGTTGCTGACGTACACAGGTGCATTCGGACTAAGTTGCTGGTTCCTAGCAAAATAGCCTTGGTTGCTAGTTACCGTAGACGTCACTGCTGGCATCAGATTTATAAACTGGTGTGTTGGCATCCCGTTTGACTGACTGTTAGGTGTGTTGGACGCATAATTATCAGTCACTTGTTGTGGAACAGTCATTTGTTCGTACGGACTAGTGTTTCTTCACTGATTTTGTTTGGTGGGTTGCGAAGAACTAGGGCGCGCTTGAGTATTTTCTACCTGTGTAGTCGACGAAACAAAATATACAGACCCATTCTTGTCTACATAAGCATTTGGTGTAGGGGTTTCATTGTTTTCTTCCCTCCAATAGTGTTTATTGTTACGTCGCTCCTCGTAGTTATGTAGGTATCCCGGCTGGTATATATTTCTACCGCCCATCCATTGCCTATAACCTCTGTTTTGATCGCGACGGGAATTGTCGTACTGTCTGTGGAGGGCGCTTACTCGTGTCTGGTGGTTTCTATCTCTGTTATTCGACCAGTTGTTGTGTTGAGGCACTTGGTTATTATCACGGCCCTCAAGACGTTGCGGTTGGTAGAGAGGTGTGTTGTGTTGGGTAGGCCTCTCATTTTCCGTGCGGTTGGTATTACTGGCACGCTGTCGCTCGGATTGGTCTATCCTTAACAGCCGATGTGTATAAAATCTACCAGGTTTGTAAATGGCCTGTCCGCCCATCGGTCTTGATATCGTGATGGAAGCTGTGCAATGGGAATTTCGGCGAACTCCTCGTCTCCTATAGGTGCCGTTAAGTGTCTAGTGCGCTCGTAAATCTCGCAGAAATGTTGCTCGAGTGATTTAGGCCTCTTTCACACAGTACGGTTTTTAGCCGGCACGGGAAAACTGCGGGGACGGCGATTTCGTCGTGTACTGAAGTGGAGCATTGATTCATATGGGAGCATTCAGACGTCACGGTTATCTACCGGCCCGGCGAAACTCCCGTTCCGGCGCCGTGTGACAGCCGGATTGTCGACTGAACTATCCGGCGCCGGAACGGCCAACAGCCGTGTCACCTTGTAGTGTAGTATTCAGTTGCTAGCGCTCTTTCACACGCTCTGTACGGTCGCCGGCTCGGCAGCTGTAGACAGTCGCTTCCGCTCTCATCAAGAGCGGCCAAAGTTTTTTTCCAGTAGTCAACGTACGTGGAAACTGTGCGGTATTGTTTGTTTGAGATACTTTGCTATAAAAATGAGCTTAGAAATAGACACTGAGGTATTAATTTCACTCGTTGAAGAAAGGCCGGTACTATGGGACAAAACTACAGAACAATACAAGGATGAAAACTTGACTATCGCGGTATGGAAAGAAATATGCGAGCTTTTGTGCGCTAATTTCAATTCTTTGGACGATAATAAGAAGAACGAAGTTGGTAAGTTTACACATTTTTGTCAGATTGTCGTAATTTTTCAGTGCTACCTTTTGAACAATAATCAAACGAACTGCATTTACTTAACTGTAACAATTTTGAAAAAAAATGTATTAATACAGTATTAACAGTAATGATTAAGTTAATTTAAAAGTTTCCTTTCGTCAGAAAAACTAATTTATTGACGCAGTAGTAACATGCTTAGTTCTAAAAGAAGGAACAATATACCTAATTACCGAGATAAACATTTGTTTTGTCATTAATATTTTCATAGCAATTTATTTCATTTTCCCCCCCTTCAAATGATCACTCAACAAAATCGAAAAAAAATTAATACACACTTACCTTACTGTAATACAAACTTTCATGGTATAGCTTAAAATTATTTGTCAACAATGTAGACATACCTGAACATTTTCATGAAATGTATGAATTGTTACAAATCAAACTTTGAATTAAAATTTATGTATTATGTTCACACAATCATAGCAAAAAATTAGTCGAATTGCAATTCACATATATCAAAATAAGACTATTCCAATAACCATTATTATACATAAAATTCCAGGTTAATGATTATAATTTTGATTTTCAAATTTCTCACACAGAAATTATATACTTTAGACGATTGCCACGGAACAGACCCAGCGTCAGAAATAAAGTAATCGGCGAATGCATTTCTGATAGTGTTAGCAGTTGCGCCTCCGCGCACACACTGTTCACGTTCGATGTCTTGCCTACCATTCACTGTCACTGAATCTTCAAACTTGTAGGCCTACCCATCTCTCTCTCTCTCTGACCAAATTGTGGAGGATAATGCAGGCCTTTGTGATGTATACTGCAAAGTCTGGGGAGACATTAAAAGGGCGGTGAAAGATTCTCCACTTATTGGTCAAAATACCAAAACTGCATTCTACATATCTTCGTGCCCTATACAAACGGTAATTAAATACTCTCTTCTTCAAGTCTAATTGTGAGCCGCCAAATGGCCGAAGCAAGTTTTGTCTCAATGCAAACCCCTCGTCTCCTAGAAAAACATATGGCAGAGGACTTTCTGTTGCAGGTAAAGGTTTTGAAACCGGCAGTGATAACAGATTTTCTTGTACTGATTTCCACAAAGTAGAGTTTTTAAAAATTGTTGAGTCACAGTCCTTTCCATAACTTCCTACATCTACATAAAGAAAACGATATTCTGAATCCGCAACTGCAAGTAAAACAAGTGAAAAGTAGTCATTATAATTGAAGTACATTGAACCACTGTTTTGTGGTTTAATCATTCTCACATGTTTCCCGTCTACTGCGCCAATGCAGTGAGGGAAATTTGCTTTTTTTTTTTTCAAAACCAGCTGCGACTGATTCCAGTTTCTCTTTTGTCAACTGAGGGATACGTTCCTCGTGTAGAATTTCCCAAATTTGACAGCACACGTACTTCACTATTTGACTGACTGTTGATATTCCAAGAAGAAATGTGAAATGCAAGTCTGTAAATGTGCATCCAGTTGCCAAATACCTGAAACAAAGTTATATTATTTAAATATGTGTATGAGCTGGTAAACATGAACTACAAAAGTCATTCACATTTTAAAACAAAACTATGTTTTTTTTTATGGGGTACAAGTGGGTGCACTATGTCCCGTGCCCCAGATATAAAAAGGTCCCGAGATGTGAAATTCTTATATATGACAATAATGAACATGCCTCAGTAACCTTTCTTTACGATTAGGTCTGATACAGGCTATTTTATTATGTGATTACATAGTGCTGATATGAACATTTCATTGTGATGTATTGTGTATATGAGATCTTCTGAACTGCCATTATCGCATCGGAGTAGTTGAGTGATTTCTCACAATGCAGTCATGTGCACAGCATTACGAACTCTTACGTTGTACTTTTAAGGCTACGTGTCCGAGTTTTACAGCGGTTATGAAAATTATTATATTAAAACATTGTCAATGTATCGTAAAATCCCCCTGTAACTTTTTCCCATGTTTTACAGGTTTCCCATACCTGTAGCAGCCCTGTTAGTTTTACTTTCTTCATTCAGAACAACCATTGCATGCTCTCGTTCCTGCAATTTAGACGTAGGTATCAAAATAAAAGGTCCAGCGAGGACACTATGTACAGTACATATGCTAACAAACACCATGTCGATGGACACTCCCTGTCAAAATGTCTGCCCACTGTCAGTAAAAAAAATCTCAACTTGATTACAGGCACCTACCTCTAGCAAAAACTGCATATGCTACAATAACTGTCAAAACGTACTACATTGTAGGCGAATGCAAAATGTAGGCTAATTTTTGTAATTTATTTCCAAAAAAAATTCTTTTTGAGTTTTGGAAAAAAGGATGGTGGGGGAGGGGGCATTCACTGATGATTGTTCCAGTCTTAGAATAGCCAATGGGCAGGCATTTATACATGTCCCTAATATTATTGAATAAAGAAGTTTCGCTTACAAAGTTACGTTTTGTTTTCAGGTAAACAAATCCAAAAGAAATGAACAAATTTAAGGGATAGTTGGATGAAGTTTAACAAAAAAAAATAGACGACAATAAGAGTGGCTCAGGAGCTACTCCAAAAAGAAAATACATTTACCATGAACAAATGAAATTCTTAAAGAAAATTGTTGACAGAAGAGAAACTGTGTCAAGCATATCTCTCGAAGACTTGACAGTGGAAGAGGACCATAACGTAACTAATTTAGAAGAGAATGATTCACGATTTGTGACTAACTGTAAGGTGAAAGATGCAACAAGTAAACGCAAAAGAAAAGCAGACGACGTGGATGCTCGGATTCTGAAAGCACTGGAAGAAGAACACAAAGAACAAAATCGGCATCTCTCCTTCTTCCAGGGTATCGCACCATCACTTCAAAACTTCGACGAGGATGAAACACTCGAATTTCAGATGGGCGTCTTGAGCCTCATAAAAACAATAAAAATGAAACCACAAGTCCAGCCATCGACTTCAAGCTCTCTTCCACAAAACACCCATTACCAGCCGGTCTCATTGAATTTATATCAGAACCCTTCAACGCTACAACATGAATATTTCCACGGGAGCGCCAACAGTTTGCCTTCAGCTTCCAGCAGCATTTCAACTAGAACCCAATGGTGCATAACGTCTCCAAACTCATACGACGAATCTGTTCACAGCCATACATCACAGGTTATTCATAATGTACAGTCGCCTTCAAATTCATCACAGAATTCAACAGTATCAGAAGACATTGTGGACCTTTATAACGACATAAATTGATGTTGTTGTGCACATGCTTGCTGACGTAGCAACAAATTGGTAAGTTACACAAGTTCAATGCGAGTCTCTTTACTAATATAGGCCTAAATGGACGAGCAAGTGTATTTTGGTTTACCTTTTGGGTTACCTCTCAGTTGTGTAGTGTTGTTTAACGTGATGCATAAAGCACGCATCTTTTATGTTTTCATTACTTTTCTCTCTCTTTTTTGTGTAATATTGCATAAATAATAACTCAGTATCTTAAACATGATATATGTAGAATACCAGTCATACTGTTGATAACTGAGAATTTTCTGTGTTTAAAAGTGTAAATCGAGTTAGAACCAAAACAATTGTCTTTAGTATTATTAATCTTCAGAGATAGTTTTAGTTTAAGTGGCAGTGTATGTTTCGTAAACGTATAAATAATGTTCCATAATTTTTGTAGTAAATTTATTGAAATGCTAAGCTATAGCCTATATGTTAAGGAATCCTGTATCATATTATACTATGTGGACTGCAGTAGGCTTAGTGGATAGGGAAATAATTTCCTTCGGCTGCAATCCAGGTTCGACACCTGGCCAGGTAACTGTGTAACTCAGAATTTTTTGTATATGGAATCATGCCGGACGATGGCGTGGCCTGCGGTTTTTCTCGGTGATCTCCCGTTTTCCCTATTCATAAATTCCAGCACTGGTCCTTATCCACTTAATAACTCCTGTATCGGGTATACACCCATTATGTTGAATTTTTATTTTATACAGGCATAACTCGTATATAATGGTATAGTGAAATAGTAAAAATCTTGAAATTATAGTGACATAGAATTTACAAATGGTTTCAAACTTGGCCATTAGAATTAATTTACGCACAGTTTAAAAACTGGTTTTATAATAATTACACAATGCCACTCGTAGAATATTTTTCAAGGGGAGGCATAGAAATTACAATAATTTTCTTCGGCGTGGCAGAGATTTGCAAATACGATTTCCCGCAGGGAAAATGCAACAATAATTATGTTCTTAACAATTACAAAGGTAGCAAAATAAACATAAAAAAAATCCAATTAAAAAAATAGCGGGCTGATTTCTCTCCCATATCACTCCCCATCCCATTTTCCGCCTTCATATGACGACCATGAACATATTTACCAACATGCATAATTAAAATTACTTTGTTTTTTACCTTAGTGTCACTGTCAACATTTCTGTGGATGGAACGCAGTTTCTTATTTTCGTATTCTGTTTTTGCAGAGTACTCTGGAGCTTTTCATGAAGGTAATCAAATGTATAAACTGACATCCTGAAATAACTGAAGAATTTTTCACCATCTTCCCGTAAATCTTTAAAGAGTAACTTGAAATTTCCTGAAGCTTCTCTTTTTTGTATGATCCGGTGAATCCAAAAACGTCTGCATTTACGTCTCCGATAGCACAAATACAGTAAAGCTAACAATCGTTTCCGATGAGACATTTCAGCGTACACACCATTTGGAGGCAACGAACCGACTGTACTCGTCGTTCCGGGAAATAAACGTGTCGTCTGAAAGTCCGCCAAAAAGTGCACGGTGAAATGACCGGCCCGGGAGAAAACCGATCCGGCTAAAAACCGTGCCGTGTGAAAGAGGCTTTACGCGGGTCGAACCTCTCGTGATGCAATCTAGCTCTGATGTTTCCTTGAACTTTAGCATTCCAAAAGTGTTAAAGGAACTCGTCCTTGAACTAAGACCATGAGTAAATATTCTCCTTATTTAACTCCCACAAATAATGAGCCGTGTTCTTGAACCTATTCGCAAGACAATGAAATTTGTCTTCGGTGGTCAGAGTAAAATATAGGAAATAATCTTCCATTTTACGTAAATAAGACACAGGGTTTTCGGTGGAAAAACCTGAAAATGTTGGTAGTTGTTCACACCATTGCTTAGACGGATGATATAACCATTTCGCTGTGTTAATTATGTTGTTTGTGTCTACATTATTGTTGACGGCCATGTTGTTGTCGAAAGTCGGTGACTTGTGCCGTTGTTGTATGCAGTCTTCCCTGGCTTGTGATTGCGATGTGTCGGGTGCACATGCACCTCGTTGCTGCGGCGACAATTTGGTGTCGTCTTTTCAAGTTCTAGGATACGACTGTAATTTCCTACAAATACTGGTGTTTGAGATACAGATTCTGTTTTTGCAGAACATAGTTCAACGTCTGCGTTTGTCTGTTCAATAGCCTGTTTCAATTTTTCGACTTCGCTAGTCACGGCGCGATTTTGTATTTGAACTGCCGTAAGCTGTGTCGTTATGTGGCTGACTTCTGCCGCAGTAGAGCTTACATGTACCTGCACGTTTTCATTTGTTACTCGCAACTCACGTAATTTTGTTGATAGATCTGAGACTGTGTTTTCGGTCCCGACCTGACTTTCACGAAGTAAGGTGTCATCGTGTTCAAGTTGTGTAGTAGTCCTTTTGACTTCTGCTGTGTCCTTTTTTATGGTCACTAACTCACTATGCAGCTCAGTGTACCGCGCCTCTTGTGCGTCCAGCTTAGCTGAAATAGCAGCCATTTGCTGTGCCGACTCAGCCCTAGTTACATCTATACATTTTGTGGTTTCGTGACTCGTGCTGGCTATTTGTTGAGCTGTTTCGGCAAACAGTTTGGCTGTTTCGTGATCAGCTTTAGTAATTTCCTCGAACTATTTTGCCATTTCTTCCCCTTGTTTCTCTAGCATAACCATTAATTTAGCGAACATTTGTGTGTTTGTGTGCTCGGAAACATTAACTTGAGACGTTGTAGTATTGCCTGTGACATGTGATGTTTCCTCTAAAGTAGTTTCTCCTTGGCCTGCTACGTTCATGGTTACGGTAGCGTCTGTATCCGCCATGTTTAAAACTTCGTTCCCCTGCATGTCTAAATCTTGCACATTTTCTGCCCCACCAGAATTTCGTGTAAGGGTGTTTTCTGTACAAATTTCCGGCTCTTCCCCGTCAACATTTAGACATCCTGAAAGAGTACTATGCCTGTTAACCGACTTGCGAAGCCAATAACGCTCAGGACTGGATTTGATACTCACAAAATTACGTGCACGATAAATACCTAATTTTGCAATATTTTACAATATTCGAGACCACACTTTGGTAGCGCCACTATAATCTTCCTGAAACACTGTTTTATACTTTAAATATGTTTATTGAAAATAGATAGATACTTAAAACGGATTGGAAGTTTGTACTGCTGTTTAGTGAGACGTATAGTGTGATACAGATAAGTGAAGATAAATTTAAATTTTAAGGATCTCAGGATTTGTTTTACCCTTGAATACTCTTTGTACATTTATCACTTTAAAACATACATTACTGCTGTAGTAGTGGGAGACAAAATTACACTCTCTAATAAATTTAACAAAATAAGCTATTTATTCAAAATGCAGTTTACTCACTCAGTGAAGCATATACTAAAAGACTGAATTAACCCTTTATAGGACAGTGGCATCTATATATGCCACCTACAAATTACTCTGAATGGACAAATTATTATTTTATTGGCGTTTTCATTACATCATGCTAAATAGTTTTTAATCGTTATACTATACATGATAAAATTATAATTTTACCTTTTCTTATAAAGAAGTTCCTGTTCCATGGTGGCTAATATTCTAGCCACTG
>PNEQ01135561.1:0-11205 GCA_003012365.1 Medauroidea extradentata
ATACCACAGCACACATTGCGCCTTTTCTTTCATGGAGGCCATTGTGCTTTTCACTCGTCACACACCACCTACCTGAAACATACACAAAAAAAACTTTGAGTTGCACATAATGTTCGTCCAAACCGCAGTTTGCTAGCATTTGTAGTTTTCTAGTTATGAATTTTTGTAATGAGGGAAAGACTTTATGGACACCCTGTATTTTCGGCTTAACGAAGTCGTTTACGGCTACACTCTCTCCATGCGGCTTTATTCCGCGTCGCTTCTAATGCACACTTCAATGAATAATATGGGATATATTAAACAATTTACTACATGATTTGTAATAAATGGTTCGCCGTGTACAATATTGGTTTTATGTACATTAATTTAAGCCTGCATTTATCCACACAAGCCCTTAAAAATGAAAATCCATTGCCACGCATACAAAAAATAAGTTTCTATCACCATTCCGGCCGTCTGCAAGGCGCGACAGTGCTGCTCATAGCGTTACTTAGCATCTCCCATTGGTGCTGTTCACGTCCACACACACAGACTATCTTGGATCATAAACGAAAGCGTCCTCGACAGAGGCGGCCAGAGATAGCAACGTCAATTTGTCTGTCGTTTATAATTTATGTCAAACGACGATGTTATCTTCCTCCAGCCAGTGCAGCATCTTGTCTGGAGCTTAGAGCGGTGCAGTTCAAGTATTTGTTAAAGCCTTGCTTGGTGTTACGTAGCGCATCTTGTCAAGAAGCAGTGAGTAATAGCTGCACATCTTATCAATCGCGGGGGGAGATTGGATGCAGTTGTCTTGCGGAGTGGTTGTCCCCCCGTCTAGAATCTCGACAGGGAACGACTCCTGGAGGTGACAGTATCTCGACATCAGCACTTGGAAAGTCTTAGTTTTTGTCGTGGGTTTGTCTCCTCAGTAATGTAATTCCGCAGAGTATCCAGTAACATTTGCCATTCTTCCTAGAAACAATCACGGCTCGAGGACATGGTTGCAAATCATAGGCGTGCGCAAGGGAGGTGCCACAGGTGCCTTGGCACCACCATTAGGGTTTAACTTTATTTTTTTACAACATAAATAATACAGAATATCAATCGAACCAACTATATACACGGAGTCGGAAACAAGCCAATTGCAATTACTTGTGTTGTATACGCGGGCCGCGGCTATGTAACTTCTGAAATGTAAATATTTCTCCTCGAATTACATAGAATGCGCGCTCGGCACTCGGCACACGGAGCAATAGCCGCCACCCGCCAGGTAACACTACTGTGTAGTGTTTATTCGGTTGTAATAAGTTTACTTACTGTTCTAATAAGTACATGAGTACAACCTATGTTTGTTGCGTACACAACTAATTAGCATTGTTTATGGTTCCTTTATTACTGTATGTATATCCGTATAATGTATAAATGGGCGATACAAATTAAAAAGCCCGATCCCGAAAAGGATTCCAGTTCCAGATCGAAGGGTACGGATGTTCAGCGTGAAAACAGTAAGTTATTTTTCGTATATTTAAGCTCTGGTACTTTATATTTATTTTTTACGTGCATCGGCGTAAAACGGTGTGAATGAGTATTTAATATAGGCTGTTCACGGTAAAGTGAAGACTTTTAAACCACTTCCATGAGAATAACAATCAATAAATATATTTTCTGGTAGTATTGGACGTAAAATTTTATTTGAGCTGAGAATATTCACTACGTTTAGTATAAAAATCGAAATATTTACCATAAATAAGTGGCGGAAGAATTCAAATTGGCCGAGAGAAAAAAGTAACTGGGTGCTCGAAAGTGTTCATTTTACCGTGAACAGCTTTAGCACTATTGTTGAACTTAGTCATCTCGTAGTTCATTAAGAATGATACTGGATGACATAATTACGATACCTGCATTCTAAAGTTTATTTTTAACCCCACAGTTAATCATTATATTATATTAGTTTCTTTTCTGATTTCACCAGTTTTACAACTGTACAAATAAAAATAATGACTTTCATGTTTGTTCTGCAAAAAAAAATGCAAGCAAATGGTTTATAGTGTTTTGAGAAATTAATAACAGTGAGTCCGTGACTGCTAGGAAGGGTAGGCCTAATTGATTTCCGTGATAGGAATTAATTTTAAAGTGTGTAACGTTTCCCATCTTGATGTACATGGTGATGGTTCGAACCAGTTCCTTCCAAAGCGATCGTTCACCGGTGCGACTCGCGAGTGATTTAGGGGATTTTAAAGAGGACCCAAAGCCATAAGAGCTTTTTAATTTTAGTTGTTTACTTACTTTCATTTAAAAGGTGTAATGATATAGCAGATTTTCTGTTATTAAATTTTTTACTGAAGTGTGAATATGTGTTTTACGGCTCTGTAACAACGAGGTCTTAAGAGCCGATGAGGGCTACATTGAAGGTAGTCCTAAGAGACATGCTATCTATGAGGATATTGCAAAAGAAACTACTATCAAAATCAAGAGTCTAAAATCCCTTTCAGATACTCGTTGGGCGTGCCGTTCAGAAGCTGTGTCTGTTATTCATGCTCACTTGGTTGACATTGTAAAAGTCATTGAAGAGTGTACAGAGTCTACTTCCGACTCAAAACTTCGGGCTAAAGGTAAAGGCATTTTGCTACAAGTGCAATCTTTCAACTTCATCGCGTCTTTGCAAATCATGCATCCAATCCTTCAGCTTGTGGTAAAAGTGAGCAAAGCCCTGCCAAATCCTAAAATAGATCTTTGTCAAGCAGTTGAAGATGTTGAAAGCCTGGCCCTTGTTTTGACAGAAATGAGAAACAACGAAGAAGAATTTGAGGAAATTTTTACCAAAACTGAGGAAATGTGTTACTTACTGGATGTTCAAATCCCTACAGTTCGAAAAAGAAAAGTCTCAGTCGTCTTAGAAGACATGGTAGTTCGTGCTCGTCTACTGCCTTCTACGCAGAAACGAAAAAGGATGAGTTGAAACTGTTTACATTTCATCCTGTTTTGGACAGTCTAGTTCAAGGTATCAACTCTAGGTTTGGACAAGAAACAAAGAAAGTGATCTCTGCCACAGGAAAACTAATGATGTTAAATTTGGGTCCTTACAAGTGTGAAAGTAGTGACTTTGATTTGAGGAGCAAAAACTGGCTGCTTGTACAAACACAAATGCTATCATTGACGAATTTAAAAACATCGTTCCCTTTCGTCGGCGAATAGCCCTTTAGTAATACAGAGTATTATGTTCAGCAGATTTACCTAATGTTTTTTATTTTTATTTCTGGACTAATAAACTTGTTTTCAAAATTATTTTTAGAAAAATATTGTACCTAAACATATACTATTACCTAAAATACATTATACTATTTGGATAGGCTTACTCGATGACTTATATCCAGTCGCAGACAAAACATTATTGTTGTATTTCAACAGTTAAAACTTTTGCCCACTGATTTGTGTATTTGTATTATTTTATATTTTACATATTTGAGGTATGTTTCAAAACCTCCCTTGATTTGTTGATTTTAGAACTTAACATTTGAGAATGTGTTAGCATGTATTTGGCGTCTTCAGCTAACATATAAGTATGCCTACGGTTTTTCAAAGCCACCAGTATCGATTCCGTGCAAACAATTTGTGCAATTTACTTTATGGCTCAACCAAAACTTAGAAATGTAAATAGTTTAGTAAATTTTATGGGGATTATAACGTTCAAAGCCATAATTTGTCATAAAAAAATGTTAAAAATTTTTGCATCTGTGTATTTAATGTTTTGGTTCGGAAACACCTTAAATAGCACCATTTTGCGCTTACAAATCCAAAATTTTCCGGTGGAGGACCCCCGGACCCCCGCTATAGGTTCGGGGTCCGTGAATCCTCCGTGTTTGGTATGAACTGTTAATCTGGCACCATCATTACTGAAGTTCTGTGCACGCCTATGTTGCAAATGTTAATTTACCTTTGGCGTTGCTAGACTCTGTTGCTACGGACTATTCGTAAAAGTGCTTTCCTTACTTAGAGTTATATCACAAACCATTTGCAAAACTAACAAATCAATATAAAATTTATTTTAGTCTTAGTCTCTCGCTTAATTTGTACACTTAATATCTACTGTCCCTGAAAAGTTTTCCTAACAGTAAAAGTGTAGTGCCTGAATATAAATGTCTCAATCTCTCGTCAATTGATAAATTATAACACTGTATAATACATGTTCTCTTAAAATGTTAATACTCTTGATATTCCACTTCAGAGGTATTAATATGTTTCCAAAGTCTATTCTTCTCATAAGTTCGCGCTCTAAAACACTACATTAATCGTACTTTTCACGTTGTTATGTCTTCGGTCCTCGTTGCAGTTTTTACTGCGACCGACGTCACTTACCCGATAGTTCCGTTAGCAGTGTTTTCTGTGATATTCTGAAATTTATCTTTTTGAGTTTAAACATTGTAAAATAATCCCATATGATTTTTCTTACGGTATTTGTCAGCGGTGTAAGTGTACTCGCTTGTAGGATAGACTACAGGATGATCACAAAATAATACCTCCACTTTGAATGTGTAGAATATCAAACCCAAACAAGGACACGTGAAATGACCGCGGAACTTAGGTTAAATAGGGTTCAGTATCTGTTGAATCTACGTATATACCGCTACTGACTTTTTTTCTTCTTTGTGCGACCCCAGCTTAATGTTTTTTTTTTCAGTACCTTGAAAACAATATGTATTTTATTTCTTAAAACTAACGAATATAACTATTCACCCCTCCCCTTAGATTTTTATCTTTTTTGGCAATATTTTCCTTATCTCAATGCAGAAAAAGTTTTCTGTCGTAAGGCGATTCGTGATAGTTGTATGAGCCCCATCGAATATAATTTAGTACGTATATCCGTATTCTTGTATTCTCGCTAGGGATCAGAGGCAATCTTGGGGGACATATGTTGTGCGTTAGAGGCCTAGAAGTGCGGAAGTCGTAAGGACGATACAGCAAGCCTTACCCTGCGGATCTTATGACCTCGCGTCGCTAGCTTGCGTCTGCACGCAACTTTTCGATGCATCGTGGTTTAGATAGCGATTTTCTGCTTATGACCGTCCTCGTTTGCGAAGGTCGCTAACTTTTGCGAGTACGCAAAAACTTTGCGACAACGCGCTCTCTGCGACGGCAGTTGGCAATGCTTCTGTGGATAAATTTCTCTCTTAAAAAAAAAAATTATTCCGAAACTACTGATTACAGCGACAGAAATGTCTCCGTGGTTATTTATCATCCTCGATGGTAGTGCTACCTAGCCTAAAAATTAGGTAACACATGAGCCAGTCAACAGCGCCCTTGGCGTTGTGCCCCACTCACACAGGCACACGGCCAGTAGGCGGACACCTTGAATAATATTTTCTAGCGGGCGAAAATGAGTGTTTGTGCGGTGCTTTATAGGTTAGGAAATCTGGGCGCAAAATTTTTTAAAAGGTACAGGCGTGTTCAATGTTAAGTCATAAAACGATACGGTCATCACCGAATGTCCTATTAGCGGTGAGTTGTCACTAGAAAACTGCACACCACATTGACTTGCGTCTAGATGCCAGCGGGTTTATTATGACCACGACGCAAAGCTTGATCTCTCTTCGCAAGATACTGAAACGGCGTGCAGTGGTATCGTAGATCACTCGCCTTACTGCCATTTTCGGTGATGACCCCGTCTTCTTATTGGTGAAAAGTTTTAAGCTTAGTCCATTGCATATTTCTCGAGTATTTTCACACGAACCCTGTGAGTAGTTTTTCAGATGGAAATGTTTTTAGGCGTTTTAAGTGGCGCCGAAATTATTATTCTAACTAACGTGATGCCATGAAAACACCTTTCTGTCATCGTTTGAAGTGAATTTTCTTTTCGTGCATTGACGCAATGGGCACACGTGGAATAGTTTCGGTAAAGAAAATGTATTTACGGGCGATGCCGCTGATTGGCGGATTTTCTCTGGAATCTTCAGTTTCCCCCGCTCTTACATTCCTCTGGCACTGATCCACTTTCATATCATGTAATTCCTTACCAGCGCTAGAGATCTCGATGTTGAGCGCTGACCAAAGTCTCACTCGCTCACACTTAACACGTTATGAATGCTGCTATTCCTGAACAGACATCACTAGTGTGCGGTGAACAGTTTTCCAATAACCTTGTAATTTCCGAAGCTCTGCAAATCGCTCGGTGCCTGGGCAGACTACATGACACGACCCTAAGTGCCGTGACAAGAATGCTGGTAATAGCGTCTCTACGCTGTGGTGGGAGAAGAGTTGTCTGAACACTGTAGCACGGCGAGATAAGGCTGTCCCAGGAGGAGGATGGCGGGGAGGTTTGTCACGGAGCTAATTAGAGGTGGGAGGGGACAAGTGCAGTGGCCGACGCTTCCTGTGTCCTCCCGGCATGCCTTGCTTTGTTCTTCATCTGCCGTAGTTCCCCGGGAGAGTGCAGATGTTAGGGGTTACCCGCTCCCATGATGAACCCAAGTTAAAGTGTTTCCTTTAGTAGTGGTGGGCAAAGTCGTTCACAACTGACTCACTCACTCAAGTTAACTAGTTCTTCTGTGCGGTTATTCGGTTCAGTACGACTCACGATCAAGGCCGCTGTTTTTGCGAGTTTAATTTTTTTTTAATCCTGAAAGGGAACAGATACCTCAAAACCGTCGCATATAAATGTTGGAAGTTGTTTGTACTATGCTGCCTAATTTTTCCAAAAATGTAAGTTCATATAATTTTGGCCAATTATCGACTTAGTTAAATTTTCTTAAAGTCGATAATTAGCCAAAATTATAAAACCTTAAGTTTCGAAAAAAAATAAATAAATAAGCTGCACAGCACAAACAATTGATAACATTCATATGTAACGGTTTTGCGATATCTTCTCCCAGGGACCCGTTGCCTTAAGTGAATTACTCAACTCATTGCCGACTTAATAATAGAGAAGACAGAATTTTAAAAACTCTTTAATATTTTTGTCTATAACTATATTTCTTATGAAGATTTATAGTTAAAAACTTAATGACGTTTGCATACGTCCTGTAGTGGTAATTTTTCTTCATGTATAGGGAAACATATTCACTTTGAAGTACTCTTGCGGCGATGTGAGCAGTTATTGTTGCTTCGATTGATCGATAGTTGCGATAGTTAAATGCAGAGTTGCGAGAAGAGCCGAGATGCGCCAAATCACTGTCATTTGTGATGGCGCAGAAATAAACAAGTTCTGTGCCGAGAACTGTGAACTAGCGTCACTGCTCGGCGTGTGTGGAGATGAAAGAGGAACTAAAGGAGTGAACCGTTCCTGAAGTGAACCTCTGTGCCCTCTGAACTAGCTAGCCTCGGTTCGTTTTCAATGTCCTGTGGCGTGAACAGGTTCATTTGAAACGTTCATGAACCATTAGCCTATCTTCAATTTCCCTGTATGCAGTCTGGCGACACTGCATACGGTAGATCCAAGCACTCAAGAAAAAATGCAGGCCTTTACTCCACTCAAATTGTATTTAACAGTTAGTGGACCTGGTGCGTGAGCCGTGCTATAGCTTGGGTACAGAAAGTATTTTTCCTTGTATAACTATTATAAATGTTTTAAATGCATGTATCTACGAAAATAAGACACACTTCAAACTGTGCCTATGATTTCAAAAATACTGTCCGCTAATTAAATAAAAGATTTACAAGCTCCTCAAAAGTTCTAATAATGACGTCACGTTTCTGTAGCTGAGAAAATATCAACCGTAATCGTAAAACAAAATCATAGAAACCTGATTGGGCTTTCCCACAAATAAAATAATAGGGTCATCGCTCGAAGTTTTGTCGAAAAATTCTTTCTGCGAAAACTTGGCGCATTAGTTTAGTACTTCACGCATATAGGTGACGAGGTGCTTGACGAAAGTACCTCAAACGTAAAATAAAAATAATAAAAAAAAACACTTGCTCTTCAGAGAAGTCGTCGACATAAAGAAGCCCATTGAGCATCTCGCGATTAGAGATGATGATGCGCGGGTGACGATCGAGAAAGAGGCATTTCCGGGTTCCAGATCTCGCTGGCTGTAGCCTAAGAACACACAAATTAGATCTAAAGCAGCATGTTGTTACTGCACGTGTCAAAAGCCAAAGGATTGAATTACGGATACCGTTACGTACGTACTTTCATCGTTTACCTTCAGGAGACTAAGCGCCGTAGCCCTAAATTAATTATGCCATGTTCACTATTTTGTTATCTCATTAATGACGTACTGTAGGACTTAAGTTAAAAGTGGCGTCTATAGATAAGAGCTTTCAATCTTTCGCGAACAGCGATAGTATTCCCAGGCCGGTTATTTACGAGGGTATACACGCAAAAAAAAAAAAAAAAACAACTGATTTTACAGAAAACACCTGGCCAGGAATTTTTCCGAAGATTTTTATTCATATAATATGTGTTATATTTGTACGAAATATGATTTGTTTCTTAAACATTCATTGTGACTATTAATTTCGCGGTAAGTTCTTAGTGAAAAGTTTTTTGTTTTCATAGTTTTTGTATAATGGCGTGTCGAAGTCTAACTTTGCTTAAAACTAGTTTATGCATTAAATTAAATCCGATTTACTGACCTTAAATAATTCATTCTAAACAACGGTGTTGTAGGCTACAAGGTATCCTATACAAAAACAAAAAAATAAATTTGTTCGTATTTTCAAAAAAATATTTTTAAAATTTGCATTTCGAATTTCAGCATAGTATTTATTTCACTGTAGATAAAGTTACGCGAGACGTCGGTCTTGGACAGTATTTGATATACAAATCAACAAGTATGTCTGATTCCGGTGATGCGCCCTACTTCATGAAGGGAACAAGAGCTCCTTATTCGCGAAGGACGCAAGGGGAAGTGGACAAGGGTTCGTTGTAACGAATTCATACGCTGCCATAGGCTGCCTTAAGGTTGTTCAAGTGGGGAGAATTAAAATTTTGTGTTTGTATGATATAGCGTTAGTTTTGTACACATTATTTGAGAGTACATATACTTCTAACGAAAAAAAAAAAATAGCTCAGCTAGTTTTTCCATAATGACACTTCAAAGTCAAAATTTGCATATTTTTATTTCATGCAAAACTTGAAAACAAGTTAACATACTGAAATGGAAAAAAAATCACATCAAAACTACGTGTCACTGTCTATGGCTTGTAGCATATAAAACTCATAACAAAAAAATGTTTGTTAAATAAAAAATTTCAAAATTTGAAATTTTTTTTTTACTTTTAGAAATTTATTTTAAGTAGAAAAATATTTTACAATGGGTTTTTATATGCTTCAAGCCGTAGACAGTAACGTGTAGTTTTGATGTGATTTTTTTCCATTTCAGTATGTTTATTGGTTTTCAAGTTTTGTATGAAGTAAAAATATGCAAATTTTGACTTTGAAGTGCCATTACGAAAAAACTGGCTGAGCTTTTTTTTTTTTTTTTTTTTTGTTAGAGTTAAATGTACTCTTGGTAATGTCTACAAAACTAACACTATTTCATACAAATATAAAATTATAATATTTCCCCACTTGAACGCTCTTAAGGCTGTTCAAGTGCGATAAAATCATAATTGTATATTTATATGAAATAGTGTTAGTTTTATAGACTATTCTTGTGAGTACGGTTTCCTCTTTCGAAACAATTTTAACTCGCATAGTTTTCTCGTAGCGGTGTTTCGAAGTCATAATTTGCATGTTCTGCTGCCATACAAACAGTGAAAACCAATTGACTTGTGTTAGTGAAATATTTCACAGTGAATTAACATGCCACGCGCTATGTTATGAATAATTTTAAAAAAAATCCCGTGAACTGTTTTTGTATTTAAAAACATTGCTGAATTTTCAACATTTTCTTGTACTTTTGCGATTTTTTTTAAAAATTCAAAATATTACGTTATGGTCTTTTAAATTCTTTATTGCATAGCTCATGGGATGTACTATCACCTTGAATTATTTTATTCAAGTAGGTCAGTTGGTTTTCACTATTTGCATGTGAACAGAACAAGCAACTTTCGACTTTGTCGCACCGTTATGAGAAAACTATGAAAGCTAAAATATATCGTAAGAGGAAACTGTACTCACAAGTATCGTCTACAAAACTAACACTATTTCATAAAGATATAAAATTATGATTTCATCGCACTTGAACACCCTTGAAATATAGTTGCCTTGTGCATGTTAAGAATACAGACGTATATGGCACAAGTAAGAAACTGCGTGAGGAATGCTGATCGTGTGGGATAAACAATCACAAGGACAGTGTCGGGATGCAACCAGTGACCTTACTGCTCAGTGAGTCACACTCGCTACCTCGTGCCGCGGAGAGCGGACGAGTAAGGACACTGGAGTGCACTTAGTATGTCTATAGTTGTTTCTGAGCTGTGGATATTCACGCGAGGAAGGCTACAAGGCCAGCAAAGGCCAATGTAGTGTTCAATACCTAAACGCAGCAAGTGGGTAGGTTGTGTAATAATAAACTTACGGTATTTGAGTTTATGTTTTGTTACACAGGTTTAAACAAAGTATACTTATTGCCATTTCGATCTGCTTGCTAAAACTACGTGTTTCTGAATGCCTGGCCGTATATTGTTGGTATGTGTCGATTTTTTTTGTATCTTATGTTTCATTTCCTCATTTATTCATTATTAATTATTATTTTTGTCTTAGTATGATTCATTTTTAATTCGTATCAGTTGTAGTACTTGCGTTTGGCTGCTAAATAGTTCAATGTGAAAGGAGCACGATTTATTATTATTAATATCATTATTAACATTTGGCGTGTCTTTGGCTACGTGGTGTAACTTTGGGACATTTTTACGCAGTTTTTATTTTCAATAATGTGTGCAACGTGAGTAAATATTAGTGCCCCTGTCTGTCCAATCGCCAAACAGTGTGCAGAGCTTCGACCGCTACAAATTTATTCAAAAACCTGCTTCCTCAACATGCGTAAGGGATGTATAGGAGTACAATTCAAAGAACGTACACATGTGTAGGCCTATACGCATTTCAGATCCTCAATTTATCTATAATGTTTACTTTTATGCTGTCGGACATGGCGATATTTTATGCCAGAAAATCTCTTGACTATTCTCGAAATCTGTAGAACATTATGAAATGTGTAAGCGTGTGCAGTACGGCCTTATAAAATGATAGTATCTTCAGTGAGTGTCTCCTAGACGTACGGAAAGTATTTCTTCTTGTATAAATATTAAAAATGTTTCCAATCCGTTTGTCTACGACAAGAAGAC
>PNEQ01135561.1:11305-39955 GCA_003012365.1 Medauroidea extradentata
AAATATATATATATATATATATATATATATATATATATATATATATATATATATATATATATATATATACACACACACACACACACACACACACACACACCTACACACACACACACACACCTGCATCGTACTTTACCACATACTTTTTACAAATAAAATAATAAGGGTCATCGCTTGAAGACCCATTGAAAAACACATTCTACGAAAACACTGCACGCTAGTTTAGTCCTTCGCGCCTAGAGGCGATGAGGTGTTTGACGGACGTGTTATATTCGACTTAATGCCGTCTCCTTTTCCGTGTTTCGCATGTGGGAATCGTGCCGAACGATGCCTTTGGTCGCCGTGTTTTCTCAGTGACCTCCCTTTTCCCCCGCCCATTCATTCCGGCGCTGCTCCATACATCATGTCACCCCTCACCATCGCTAAAAACCTCGATGTTAAGAGGGCGTGGTACATAATTCAACGCTAAAAGCATTAATCTATAATTGTAGGTTTCTAGACAATATTTTCAGCCAACGTTTTACACAAAATTGTTGCCAGTATTACGAACTTCTGAGGCACAATCACAATCTCTGACGCCGGAACCTCGTGCATTTAATTGCGATGCAAGAGATCACGCGTAACGAATTAGTAATTCTGTATAAATATTTACACAGAAAGTTGGAAAATACCATTATACAGGATTGTCATTGAGTATTTTATCCATATTGGCTTCGAAAAAAGTGAGAAATTACTTGATGTTTTCAGCGTTTATTTATCTACCACGCATCTTAAGCGCTGACCAAAAATCTCTCACTCTCCCTCTCCTTTTCCGTGCCTCAAAAGTAAAAAAAATAAGCTACCGTTCACTAATTCTTAACGCAATGAGACTAGGATGAGGTTTAATGCGTGTGTTGTATCGTCAGTTTCGAAGCGGATCTGTTTCCGTATTTCCACGTGTGGTAATTGTGCTGGACGATGCCGCTGGTTGCCGGGTTTTCTCGGGGATCTCCTGTTTCACCCACTCCTTTATCCCGGAATTGTTTCATACATCCGTTTAGTACATTTTGAAGAACTGTAGCCTAAAGCCCGTTTTTATTTGGCCTATAAACGTCGTTTTTGAGTGAACATAGTGTCTTAAGGGCATGGACCCGGGTTTCTTCGCATTTAACGACGATTATTTTCTAAAACATAAATGGGAGCCGATATCGTAAAATCGTTTCTTAACTTTGTTACGACTGATTTAAACTGCCTACTCTAATTTTGTCGAGTCAGAAGACTGCAAAATAGTTGCTAATTAGTTAATTAACGAAATTTCCTTTTAATTTATAAATTAGCTATGCTCATCATACAGTTTGTCTCGAAAAATTGCGTTGCATAGTAAAACCAATTTGCAAAAAAGTTACGAAGCAATTTTACGATATTGACTCTCGTATGGATTAAAAAATAATTCTCTCGTAAGCCGAGAAACTCGGGTCCAAGCCCTTAAAGGCCAGGTAGGCAGCACTTCTCATAATTTTATTTTTAAAATGTTTGTGGTAGACATTTTTTAGACATGAATTGTAAGAAAATTTAGGTCTTAGAAAAGTTATTTTTGTCAAAATTTGCATGTCACAGTTTTTGGAACGGAAGCAAAACCAACCGAACCGACTCACTGAAATTAGCCTAACTGAATAACGATATTGTAGGCTACAAAGTCTACTATATAATAAACTTGTTTCTAAACAAGTGTTTTAAAATTTATATTTAAAAATTTTCAAGAATTTTTAATGAATACAAGGTATTTTATTTTGTAGTTGTCACAGTAGACCTTGCGGCGTGCAACATCGTGAATTATTTCAGTTTGGTTAAGTCAGTTGGCTGTAGTGTCGTTCTTATAACCGTGACGTGCAAACTTTGAATTTTACAAACCATTACGCAAACACTACGATAGATTAAAAAAAAATTTCACAATAGCAAAATTTAGTCTCATATTAGATCTTAAAAATAAAGAATATCTGGTAAAAATATAAAAATAAAAGAAAAAAATTAGGATGGCTTTCTACCGTGCCCTTATAGGTGAACGGATTATGACGTAGGCTACAGTTCTGAGTAAATAGTATAACTTATCCATAAACAATGCACGGTCCTCTCTACATCTCATTTCGTCCTAGCGTACTAACGTAAAACTATCCTTAATTTTCTACTCAATTCCTTACTTGATTCTGTTCTAAAACTTTGATTGAAATTTCATAACCGAATTATGTAGCCAAACTTCTGTGTTGTGTACACATTACCACTGTTTACTACTAAGTTTCGGTACATAAAGGATAATAAATATTTGTGAAGTTGGTTGTTACAGTCCATGAAGCATGAATGTAGAGTTCTAGAAAACTATTTAACATACAAGACACGCGTGTATCAGACAAATAAGGGAAACTGTCGTGTGTTATTCAGGTTTTGAAAAATCTGACGGTCGTGTGTGTGGTAGGAAACCGGAATGTTATTTATATTCAAAGCATAGTGGCATTCCTACTTGCATAATTTGCACGCGTGGTGACTGTAACTCTGCATTGCACATGCGCATGAACATACACTAAGATGAACAAAAAAAAAAGGTGGATTATACTTGCCAAATTAAGTACGGAATTCTGGCTGAAATGAGCGTAGTACCCGTTCGCGCTCACAGTACTACTGGTACTAAAGTAGGTACGGAGTTGTGTACTGAATTATCATGGATAGTGTGTATTGGTATTAAGGGCTTGTTCCCGAGTTTTTTCAGACTGGTGCCAATAACTCAAACATTTTTTAACCAAAAGATTTGAAAAAAATTTGAGTCAATGTGCAATCACACGATGCACAATACTGTGGACGCGTTTTTAAAAATAATGTACCATTCGCCAGCAAAAAAAAATTATTTCCTTCATTTTTGCTTATTTTCACTACGAAAAACGTGGTACTTTGGGTAATGAAATCTAAAAAACCGTTCAGTTAATTCTACAGAAAAATTCAGCTACAAATTATAACATATAAGTGTCAAAACTGTGCAGCGAAATTTTGATATGAGTATTAGGTAGCAATAAAAAAAAATATTTTCGAATTCACTGCAAAACTCCGTAACAAGGCCTTAAGAGTGAGTGAGTTTTTTTTTATACCGTTTGAGGCACGAAAAGTGGGAAGGCGATAAGCCGAATATAACACGATAGTCAAACATATCAGCGCCTTTCTCTAGGCGCAGAGTACTCAACTAACGTACAGTGCTTTCGTAGAAAACTTTTTAAATTGGACTTCAAGCGATGACCCTGTTATTTTATTTGTGGAAAGTATGTCGTAAAGCCCTATGCAGATTTCTATGTTTTTATTTTAAGATTACTGTTGATATTTTCTTTGCTACTGCAATGTTAAATAGTCATTTTTAGTGCTATTGAGGAGCTTGATAATAACGTTTTTAATTACCGGACGGCATTTTTAAAACCATAAGGACACAGTTTGAAGTGTGTCTACTCGTAGATAAGCGCATTAGAAACGTAATTGTTATACATAAAAAAGTACTTTAGTGCCACGCTACGGCACGTCTCATTCGCCAGGTCCGCTAAACAATGTCTCGTAATTCTCTTGTACATCAAGTGCATGGATGACTGTCGACCTGCGCGGAGGTATTTGTAGTGAGCTCGCTAAACCAAGGACAAATACCCGCCTAAGTTTATCTGATAATTTCCTTATCAGTGTTTGCTCCATTGATAATGGTTCCGGCAGCTGGAAATCCATTTCTCTTAGAACCTTGGCACTACTTCATGTATTTGTGCTTCTGAAGGGGGATTGAAACAAGCGTACCATGAACCTTAAGGACGCTGCCTATCTTGAAGCCACGGCAGGAGCAAGCATAGGGTTTTACAGGTTAAATGATTTTCCACCTGGCTCAGTAACGGTTGAAGTTACATATGCCACCACTGACTTTTTTGTTCGTCTCGGTGCCGCGTACGTTGCTGTGGATCGCTTGGGCAGTTTTTTTCAATGCCTTGAAAATTGTGGGCAAAAAAAAAACATTTTTACACACACAAAACACGCGAAAATGGCTATTCATAATTTCTTTTCTGCACTTTTATTTACGTAGCAATATTCTCCTTTTCTCGGCCGCAGAAAATGGTTTTCATCCGGAAGCAATATCACATAAGGTGACCGAGTGACATTGAAAATAATTTAACCTGTAAAACCGTATTGTTTCTCTGCCAGGGCTCCGAGGTAGGCAGCGCCCTTAATTACTGAAATTTTTTTGCTGGTAGTTTCGCATAAGAGAAGTACACACGATGTTGCAAAATTGCATTAAATGTTTTGCTGGGGAAATTATATTGACATATAGAGGAACAAAAGGGTCATGTCGTAAAATGCATTGTTTCCGTATTACAGATCACATGACTATCAGTGCGTGGCACGCTGGCTGGATTGTTATTGTGTAATACTACATCGGACAATGCCTACCGCCCAGTTAAGTACGTCTCCTCTGGTATGTAGTCATTAAGGGGCCTCCCTATAGGCTGCGTTTATGTGTGTGAGGCAGAAGCGGCAAGAGTGCCACTAATCGACGTATGTAATGTATTATTGCCTCTCCGAGCAAGCCACCCAAATTACGCGTAGTACTTTACTACTATCCTTTTTTCCTATGATACTTTAAGCGGTGACCACATAATTTTATTTGGAGCTTGTTCCTATAGTTGTGTTTTTCAAGTCCGATTGTTATTTCTCTAGATACGGCAGTCTAGTAAAGCCGTTTTTGGCCGTTTTGAGAGTCCCGAAAATTATGTTTCAGATAAACGCGCCGAAATTTCAAAACCATAGCGACATATTTTTTAATATGTGTTGTTTTCGTAGATATACGAATATAATGCACGTTAAATGATTCGTAAAAAAAAGACTACTTGTAACTCACTGCAACGCGTTTGAAGGGCAGGTAGGGAGCCCCTTAATAGCTGCGATGATGATCCGCAGATTCTCGTTCCAGCCCGCATACCATGCGCTATACATCATGTACACTGAACTGTAGCAGGCACATGTTCCGTTCACGTTTTTGTTCATCTAGGTGCCAGGATTGTTTTTCCAAAATATTAACGTGCAAATTTTTCAACATCCTCTATACTTGCGGTATGAACTTCTATGTAGCGTGTCAAGTTTTATCTGTGTTTATTATTCGAAACTCCCATACGTGTGCCAGTACGTTCGTCTGCGAAAACACGCACACATCATCATGTGATACTGTCATTTTAAACCGAGCGAGTTGGCGCAATGGTGAGACGTTTGATCCCCGGCTCCGGACATTCTGATTTCGGCTTTCCATAGTTTCCCGCAATCGCTCCAGGGTAATGCTGGGATTGTGCCTTAACACAGGCCATGGCCGACTCCTCTCCCAGTTCCTGTCATAGTACCAAGTTGTTTGTCAAAGTCTCGTAATGTGCTGCTGTCGACGAGACGTGAAACCCACCTACCTTCGTACGTATAGTTAAAAAAAAAAAAAAAAAAAAAAAAAAAAAAAAAAAAAAAAAAAAAAAAAAAAAAAAAAAAAAAAAAAAAAAAAAAAAAAAAAAAAAAAAAAAAAAAAAAAAAAAAAAAAAAAAAAAAAAAAAAAAAAAAAAAAAAAAAAAAAAAAAAAAAAAAAAAAAAAAAAAAAAAAAAAGTGGCGCGCTTATCGGGAACGTTATTTTTCAGGGTTGCTACACGTCTAGAAAACAGGGAACCTGGAAAAGTCAGGGAATTTCAAAGTGGTTAGGGAAAACCTGGAAAAGTCAGGGAAATTGCTTCTGATGACTAGAAATTCAAATTGTAGAACTAATTTTAGGCTTTTGCGGTCATTGTACAGCTGACTAGCTTGACTTCTAGGCTGGAGGTGCGTCTTCATGGGTGCAAGCTTAGCGATTGACTTTTGCACAATTGCACAACCGTTCACCGTACGAAAATGTTAGCAATTCATTTTAAAAATTGTTCCTGTTAATTATACCTTATTACAGTTCTCTGGAGTGTAGTACGAGTGTGTTGAACACAAGTAATTGTCAGTAGTACTTTTGTTAAACCGTTTTTTAAAAACAGTCGTGCAAATTTAGTTTATTTGAACATTGATCGTAAGATAAATTATCGCGATTTTTAACTCCACAAAAAAACTGAAAATTCATAATTTTTGTCTGGAAAACCTGGAAACGTCAGGGAAATTTTATCAAGAAATTCTGTAACAACCCTGTTTTTACGCCCCTCAGAATGGTTAAAATACTGCTTTTCCAGACTTCTGTAACTACAAAAATACCACCTAGACATGTAAGCCACAAAGATAGAATCTGGCAATTGGCTTGACTACATAACACGCTCATATTTGAAAAGTTGCTTTAGAAAACTATGTAAAACGAAAACACAACACAGCAGTAGCATTCCTCGTGTAGGGACGATGTGGATTTCGTGGAGCGTGTCAGTGCTGGCCTTACCGCTCCCACTGTTTCCGCGCAAAATGCGCTCGATTACATGTGGTATGTAAGTTCACCGTTCTTAACATGTGTAGCGTATTTGTTTTTTTTTTTTTTTTTTTTTTTTTTTTTTTTTTTTTTTTTTTTTTTTTTTTTTTTTTTTTTTTTTTTTTTTTTTTTTTTTTTTTTTTTTTTTTTTTTTACATTTACCTCATTCTTCAATTTAAAAAAATATCACAATAACTATAGAGGTATGTATGAGCTAAATTGGAAACGAAAATGTTAGTGGCAAAATGTACGACATTGTTGTCCGTGCACAATGTGGCAACACTGCATGGAAAAAATCTTCTTTTATACACGAAGTCCAGGTTTTATAGTATGTAGGCCTAAGTAATGTCAAGCGAACGTAGAATTTGTTTCTACTTCTCGGGATTTTAACACACACTCATCAGAACAGTAGTAGTGAGATGGAGCGCAAGAGGGGACTAACTACAGTGCTACGTTGCCACATTATGAATGTAAAATGTCATCGTGCAACATTTTTGCCACTAAAGTTTTCGTCTTTTAGCTCAGGAATAGCGTGTTGTTCTTACTATGCGTTTGTTTCTGCACATTCTGTATAATGTCTTCGTAACTTACGCCCACCTTTGCTGCAAGCATTCTGTAAACTCGGGACCGCTGTTGGCATCTAAAAACCCACGAATACCACGCTAAGTTACATAGATAAGATAAGCAGAACTTATTTGATGTTTCCCGCAATTCAGTTGCACCCATTTCTCTATGCAACTGTTGTTCTCTCGTGAAAATGTGCTGCAATCAGCTGATATACTTTGTTTCGTATAACTTGAGTAAACGTAGATAGCTACTAATAAGCAATTACTGTTAATATTATGTAATGTGTGACACAGTGAATGGCAAGTATACAGTGCATAAGGGGGAAATGGGGGCATAGTGTTAATTTTAGAACTAAAAATGTCAACAAAAATAGTTTTTTTTAGACTGCTGTTATTCCGAAAATTGCCACGTGAATTCGTAAAACGCAAAACTAGAATCATGCGTTGACCTAACTATCCAAAAATAAATAGTAGGGTCACCGCTTTAGGGCGTGGTACATAATTCAACGCTACAAGCATTCATCTATAACTGTAGGTTTCTTGAAGCCAATTTGCGAATGTTAAAAAATAGCAATCCTAGATAATAGTTTTAGCCAACGTTTTAATCAAAATTGTTCCCAGTGTTACGAACTTCTGAGGCACAATCTCTGACGCCGGAATCTCGTGCATTTAACTGCGGCGCAAGAGATCACGCGTAACGAATTAGTAATTCTGGATAAATATTTACTCATCAAGTTGGCAAATACCTTTATCTAGGATTGTCATTGAGTATTTCATCCTTATTGGCTTCGAAAAAAGCGTAGAAATAAATTGATGTTTTCAGCGTTTATTTATCTACCACGCACTCTTAAAGTCCCATAGAAAATAGAGAAGGAAAACTTTGCACGCCAGTTCGGCGCGCTATAAATAGAAGCGACATGCTTCTCGTTGAGCGTGGTACTCGGGTTCTTATAGCTCCTGTGTTCGGAAATTAGACAGCGCCACACACACACACACACACACACACACACACACACACACACGCGCGCGCGCGCGCCTATTGAGGTAGTTCAAGTGGGGGAAAGTCGTAATTTTAATTTTGTATGAGATAGTGTTAATTTTGCAGGCATTTCTTGGGTGTATATTTTCCTCTCACGAAAAAAAAGAAGAAAAGAAAAAAGCTCAACCAGTTTTCCCATAATGGCACTTCAACGTCAAAATTTGTAATTTTAAAAAATTCACGTTGAAACTTTTCACGAGCTACTGCTTGAGATGTTTTAAAATTCTATACAAAATATTTTTGTTTTAAAAAAAATTTGGGAATTTTTAATTTTTGATCGTTTTTTATTACAAAAATATTTTTTAATGTATTTTAAAACATGTCAAATAGTGGCTCGTGACATGTAGTTTCAGTGGGAATTTTCTGATTTATTTATGTTCATTGGTTTTTGCAGCTTGTAAGTGCAGAGTTTGACTCTGAAGTGCCATTGTGAAAAAACTGGTTGAACTAATTTTTTTTTTTTTCGTACAAAAGTGAAAAGTTACTTCCAAATAACGTCTGCAAAACTATAGACTGTTCACTATAAACTGAGTACTCAGTAGAACTTGTAGGCTAATTAATTTAAAATATGTTTTATTGCGCCAATGTATGTTAACTATCGAGACCGTTGTAACGTCTACACTGGTTTTTCGTTACGTGGAAGTTTTCAAATTAAAAATAGTAAATATGACTGCAAAACGGCTGAAAGAAAACTTTATGCAGTGCTACTTTATCGTGAACGGCCTATAACACTATTTCGTACAAATATAAAATTATCATTTTTCCCACACTTGAACACACTTAACTACTGCATCATTGTTGCTAAATATTTTTTTCTCGTAAAGTTGGCTAATATCATTGTCTAAGGTGATGGCAGTGTAGTTTTTCCACATTGACTTTCAAAAATGTGTATATTTGTGAGGTTTTTAGCGTTTGTTTATCTAGCACACACTCTTCACTAACAACTAACTCACGCACTCAATAAATACGGCACAACACAATTCCAAATGGACAGACGAGCTACTAGCGTTTTCTGACTCGCGTAGCGTGGTGACTTAGGGTCAGTTACAGTCATGTAAGAAATTGTGCCGGAAAGTATAATTTTTCGGTTTTTTTTTCTCTTCAGTTTTTCCCGTTTTTCCAGTACCTTAATTCCGCTGCTGCTTCATACATATCACCCCTAATCATCGTCGAAAACCTCGGTGTTAAGGGTGCTGCGTACCTTAGTACAGCCCCCCTCCACCCTCCCCGTTTATTTGTAATATTTATAATGCCCACTGGCATTTCAAAATGGTGAAAATAAATACACATTTACACATTTCCTTAAAAAGATTATAATTTGCTTATGATAACCAACAAAAATGTATCTTAAAAATACATAGGCCTATTGTAAACGCAATTTACCACCAACTCAAAAAAGTTTTACCAACATTCTGTCGAAAAATTAAATTCCTACTCAAATAAAATCGATATAATTTCTAGTCGGAATTTGCATTGCGACCGTCATTTCTGCCGAGCTGAAGTCACAGAAACCTAGGTGCTAATATGGCGGAAATCTTTTGTTTTCGTGTCGCTTCGGTCGCGTCACTGTGATTCCGGCATGACAACTTGAACATACAGAAAAAAAAATAACGCGCGAAAGTCCATGCTCATTAATTTTTTACTTACGTTTTCGTTCTTGTAGCAATATTCTCAATTTCTCGTTGCAAAAAAAAAAAATAACTAAATAAAGAAAGACCGTCTGAAAGCGAAATTATTAAAGATGATTTTAATCCCTCCGAATTTAATTCAACAGTAACTCTTTCCTTGCTCGCGCCAAGGCTCCGGAGTGAACGTACAAGGTAATTATAAAGTCTGTGGAACATTTCATTAAATCGGTACAGCGAAATGGCTAAGAATAACGTAACAAATTATGTGCTACGTGAATGAAAAACAAATGTTCTATGTATTCACCTTTCGTCACACGGCACACATCTAATCGATAGTCCAATTCTGCCCATACCCGACCCAGCATATCATGATGGTAAGAGCAGCTGCTACGATACGATGTCGCAAGTCTTCAGGGTTCTGTGGTAGAGGTGGAACATAAACACTATCCTTGATGTATCTCCACAAGAAAAAATCACAATGCGTCAGATCCGGCGATCGTGGTGGCCACGGGACGAGAACTTGGTCAGCGGCCGCCCCACGGCCTATCCAGCGATGTGGCAGCGTCTCATTCAGATAATCTCGTACCAAATTGTGGTAATGAGGTGAAGCGTTTTGGCGCTAACTTAAAAAAAAAAGATAGTTTTTTTTTCAAGTAGTCTATAATTTGTTACGTCATCTTTAGCCATTTCACTGTACCTATTTAATGAAATGTTTCACGGACTTTATAATTACCCTGTATTTTGCGCTTTCGAGTCGTAGAAGTGCGGAAGCTGTAAGGACGACATTGCAAGCACATTACGCGTCTACCTAGCCTATAGACGCAGGTGCAGGTCACATAACTGGCGTGCTGTCTTCTCGCCAACAGCTCGCTTCTGAGACATTCACTGGTGACCCTATACTTTTGTGGCGTAATGTTTAAGATAAAAGTTGTATTGTATCTTCTAAAATATTTTGCGCCAAGATTTTCATTTTAAGAGGGCGTGGTACGTAATTCAACACTAAAAGCATTAATCTTTAACTGTACGTTTCTTGAAGCCAATTTGCGAAAATTAAACAATAGCAATCCAAGATAATAGTTTAAGCCAACGTTTTAAACAAAATTGTTTCCAGTGTTACGAACTTCTGAGGCACAATCTCTGACACCGGAACCTCGTGTATTTAACTGCGGCGCAAGAGATCACGCGTAACGAATTAGTAATTTTGGATAAATATTTACTCATAAAGTAGGCAAGTACCGTTATCAAGGATTGTCATTGAGTATTTTATCCGTATTGACTTCGAAAAAAACCGTAGAATTAAATTTATGCTTTCAGCGTTTGTTTATCTACCGCGTACTCTTAAAAGGGACATCAAAAAACGCCTATTTTCGGCAGCGCAAAAATTAACTCTTAGATATACACGGAGGACCTGAATTGGGTTTAATCGTGCGTAATTAATGTTCTTTGAATGATATTCCTTAGTAGTTATTAACGTACGCACACCGTTCAGTTTTCGAATAATCTTGCAACGGCCGAAACTCTACGCACCGCTTGACGGTCTAAGCATGAGGCTACCTACGGCGGTGGCCAAAATCATTTGACGGTGACGTAGCAGTATTTCTTCTAACAAAGTAAGAGTAATTTTAATTGTATAAGAGCAAAGCGTGAAAAAAGACTTGAGAAAGCGACAGGTCATTCCCGAGAGATATCTTAGGTTAAATATCGGTGATGGCGGCTTTGTTAGAACCTCTTGAAGTAGCCTTATAATATAAGATTTTATTAAATATATTTTTGGAGGGAAATTATAATATGTACAGGAACGATCTTATCGGTATCTGTGACGAGTGGAGGCACTCGAAAATCTATCAAAAGCCTCTTTTTTTTAATGGTTATAACTAGAGGTACGTCAATTTCGCGGATTCATCTGGCGGCAGCGTAGACTTGTCAGTCCTATACACCCACTGGCCACAATCGATTATCTACTAGTGTATAACCGTACAAGCAGGTAGCAAGCGATAGCACTTCGCATTATTTCATTATTTACTACTGGTTTGCAGTAGTCAAACGCGTTTCGTAACAGCCGCCAGCAAGTCACAGACATGACAATGAAGTATACATTATTGGCGTTCAACCTGACCTGGAATGTATCTGCGAAATTTACGTACCTCTAGTTATAACTGGAGTCGCGGATATTTCGCGGGTTAAACAACCATCAGGCTGGACTGCACAGTCCTGTACACACTCTCTCCTCAGCTACTTGTACATTGTCTCCTGCTCCAGTGAGTGGACAGTTGTACATGTGACAAGGTAGCGCGGCAGTCAGTGAGTGTTTTATGCATGTCCGCCATTGGTTCGGAGTCCTCAAGGTCACGTTTAGTAAACAATGACCCGATCGAAACAGTTTCTAACATATACATGACTTAGTAATCCAACATCTCCTCAGTTGAATCCGTGAAATTTCCGGGACCGCAGTACATTTTGTCTTTTTTTTTTTTTTTGTAACTTTTTAGATTACGAAATATCAAATACAAATTAACAAATCGTCGTTTTAATTTCATACGTAATAATTATATGGAATACACGTATGTAATGTACATTTTGGTTTCAGTTATGGTATGTGCAGATATATTACTTTCCCCGGTATTTGTGATATTATGTCTCCTTGTTTATTTCTTGTAGTAATAAGCATGTGATAAAAACTGACTAAAGTAAAATCTTATTTTCACCTATACCTCTAGAATTTTCTCACTGGACTGTGCATTCGTCCCTTACAAAGCCGGTCTGCAAAGAAATGGTTTTTGGGTTCAAGTTGCGACCGACGCACCAGTGTGTTTCGTGTTTAGATTGTTATGTGCAAATGCATCTTGTATTTATGTTAATTTTAGGCTGACTGTGAGATGAGGCTCGGGCTAAATAGTCCTGCTGTTTGTACGAAAAAATCTACTATCGATAGTTACTAAACCACGACTTAATGAAGCTCTAACATTTCCAATAGAAACACAACGTGAGATAGATACGCTGTTATTGCGCCGTTGTAACTGTCGCTGTTCTATGCTCACGCCGCGGGACTAGAGCGACGCGAAGAGGCGTATCAGGCGACACTGAGTGTGACTATTTTGCGCGCATTGTTCGCGATCAATGTCTCCCTCACCACTCCCCTCCTCCACTGCCCCTCCAACATCTTGTTCCCCTCACCCTTTTCCACTCAATGGTTCTGCGGATCTCGTCCCCCAGCTTCCCTGTTCAGACAATCTCTTTAAGGGCGCGGTCTACCGCAATTTTCGTCATCATTATTTTATTTTTTATTTGCACCACATATTTTTTTTTTCTTATTTTAGACACAAAATGTGACTAAATTCGGCTCTTATGAAATTTTTTTATCTCTCATAGTTTTCGCGTAATGGCTTGTTAGCCATATTTTGCATGTTTCCGTTTTAACGACCACACCAAAACCAAATGATATACCATACTGAAAAAAATCACAGTGGATAAAGACATTGTATGCTACAATGACATGCTCATAAAATTAAAGAATAAAAATTATTTTAATTTAAAAAAAAACTGAAACAGGAAATTAAAAATTTTAAAAATTCAATAATTTTTTTAAAAATACTAATAATGTTTATTCTTTAATTTTTATGAGCATGCCATTGTAGCCTGCAATGTCTTTATCCACTGTGATTTTTTTTTCAGTTTGGTATATCAGTTGGTTTTGGTGTGGTGGTTAAAACGGAAACATGCCAAATATGACTTTAACAAGCCATTACGCGAAAACTATGAGAGATAAAAAAAATTCATAAGAGCCGAATTTAGTCACATATTGTGTCTAAAATAAGAAAAAAAAATTACGTGATGCAAATAAAAAATAAAATAATGATGAAAATTGCGGTAGACCGCGCCGGCGCTGTCTGCTCTCAACCACACCCCCCTCTTTCTTCCCTCCTTTCCCAACAACTGCCAGTGGAAATTAAAGCAAATTTTGAATTTTAGATTTTTTTAAATGTTTATTTATCGTACGGCGTACATCGTAATACACATTAGTACTCATATAACAAGTGCACATGTACATATATGCTGTTCACATTAATGCGAGCACTTCTGAAGATCGTCTTGTCTGTAATAATAATTTTAAAAAATATTTTATTTCAACATCAGACACACACCTTTGAGAACTGTATAATCGATATATTTTGATTGTTACATAGTGCTATGTTTATATTAAAAAGTAGCAGGAAAATAAAAATTTGCTGGCATGAAAGAAAGTAGCTAGGGCTTCAGAAGCGCTCACTTTATTGCGAACCGCCTAACGTAAGTCACAAATTAACGTCCAGACATCAGATACTATAACCAGTTGTCTCATGTGTTGTTGCAAGGAAGTAGGTGAAGGGTCCTCTGTAGACTCGATTTAGACATTCTACCACGATGTGTGTGGTTGTTAGCCTTTCAGGCCCGCAGTCACATTTTGGGGTTGGTTCTTCACCCATTCATTGAGGACGTCAGCATTTCTGTCATGACCAGTACATATCCTGTTGAAAGTTCACATTTTGCGTGATAGGGTCGAAACCAGGAGGCTTCAACCAGTCTCGCAGTGTGGACAGCATTAAACAGGAAAAAACCGTAGAAACTATTTTAGTATGATATAAAATAACTATTCGTTTTTTTTTTTTTTTAATGTAGCAAACTGCTGTTATATAATTAACATACTAGTTATATTTTCGTACAACAAAAATACCAAATTAGGCGTACCTTTTAGTTCTAAATCACTCGTGCTGTTGGGGACACAACCTGCTGGTCACTAAGAGTTTTACAAACAAACTGTATACTTTATTTGAAATTTAACTGTACCACATCGCCGGCTTAATGTTACTGCTAGGTAACTAGGTAGCTGGAGATAACCAACTATAACACTGAAAATTGCTTTTTTAATACAAATAGTTATTTTTTGAAAAGCAAACTTGTCTTGCATCAATACTTCTAATTAACACGTTTATAAATGTATACATATCAGAAGGAACAATCATAAGGGTAGTGTAGACATCTGCAGATAACTTAATCTTGGAAAATTTAAGATACCCAGTTCTTGTACTAACCTGACGATATGAAGTGAAGAGTAATTGACATGTGAGGGGCTTAGATTTATAGTTGTGTAAGTCAGTTAAAAAAAGTTTTCTCGTAAACAATTCTTTGAAATCACGTGCAAATTGCAGTACGTTCTTGCTATACGTAAATTGAATTTTGAAATTCTGTTAAGAGTGGAATATTTGTCATGGAATATTCTTTTGGTAAATGTATATAATATGAATAAAAACAACGCTGATAAATATTTGTGACTTATGCCACTGTGAATAATAGCCCCTCATGTAATACACAAATATAATTAAATTTCAATTACATTTTTTAAACTTATTTTCTTTGTGCGATAATTTTCTAGGCATTTTTGTGTCTCCATTGAATTTTAATCAGATTTGGTAGCTCTGTAGTAGAACGTTTGAAAAATGGAAATGAAAATCTGCTGTATGTTGCCGCCTTCTAGCAGGTTCACCGTGTATATCTACAGGGTGTCCACCGACAGGGAAAACAGGGAAAAGTCAGGGAATTTCATCTTACAGGGAAAAGTCAGGGAAATATCAGGGAATTTTCATTTGGGTCAGGGAAAAATGATACAAAACAGCCCAGAATAAATATTTTTGCAGTACTGAATAATTAAATTATTATAATTTAGTTATCGCAGCAAATCAATTTGTAAGCGCGATTCTGATTACATTCACTGCTGGGAAACCTGATTTAATTTTATTGATATAAAATTGTTTATCTCTTTTTATTCAACATATTCAGTCACTTAGTATGTAGTCTGTGATTCAAATGCATGTATCTAATTCTTTTAATGTTGTTCCATTAAAGCTATTTATTTCAAATGTGCTGTGTTGATGTAAAATTATGGAATCAAAGGTACCATTTCAGCCAAGAAGTTAGGGCAGCTTGTAACATTTTGGGTCTTGAGCACCGATGAGGGTGAAGGAAGTTGGGAATAACAAGGACTAAGGTTAGGATTAACCAGGATTAAGATAAGAAAAATCCTTGAGAAATCACCCCAAAGTCCCAGCACTATTTTCACAAGCAAAATACAAGTGTGACCGGTTATTGTGAAGCGATAACACTAGCCATTTGGCCGATGCAGGCCTTAAAAAGTTCTAGTTTTGCAGATAATAGGTCATGGAAAATTAACAGATATTACCTGGAAAACAGGGAAAAGTTAGGGAATTCCAAAACTGAATATCAGTGGACACCCTGTGAGAGAAGGCCGTGCCGGGCCGACTACTCGACTAGCGATAATCTGTCGCCCGCCCGGCTCGAAGAATGAATAAGGTATGGTGAGATGAGTGTGGAGCAGCGACGAAATGAGAGATGAAAGGAATGGGACTCTCCCGAGAAAATCCTCTGGCCAACAGCAACGCCCGCCACGTTTTCAAGCGTGCAAACAATCCGAGACCCTACCCACCGGGGATCGAACCCGGATCGCCTAGGTGAGTGGCGAGAGGTCGGCCCCTCGACCACCGAGGCCCGTTATAACGCTTGGACAATGTTTTCAATAACGAACTATACTACAAGCTCTTTAGTATGCTAATTTATGAAAAGAAAACTTACTTTAAACGAGTGCGGAATGTCACATTATTGGCATAGCCTAGTTCGTTTGTAACACGCGCTTCACATTTATTGCAGTATGTTCGTAAATACACGTTTTTTTTTTCGTACGAAACTATTCAATGTGTTTCTATCATGCCAGTGTACAACGAACAGGTTTTTCGGACTACTGTATTTGAAGATGTACTAACCGAACGTACGTAAAACTCAAATTAAAACGTGCACTGAACTTTGCTACAGACTTTCTACCAGTACAATTGTCTTTTTTTTTGTGTGTAGATATTCTTAGAAACATGGTTTCGGGGCATCTTAAAATGTCTAAAAAGCTGTTTTTCAGACTTCTGTCACGTAAAAACATACCAACCGGAATCGTAAAACGGAAAGAGACGCACGCGCAGAACTTTACTTATCAGTTTCCATTAATAAAAAAGGAGGGTCGCCGCTTAAAGTCCTATAGTAAAAATCTAACGACCGATACGTTGCACGCCGTTTTCACGCCTCGCGCGTAAAGGCGACGAGATTGTTGGAGCAAGGGCCAATCTAGCTCTTATCTCCTGCATGTTTCCTTACCTCAGACGTGACATCTAGCGCCTGCTGTATACGGCTCTGCAAGTCGACCTTATAGCTCCGTCACTTCTAAGCCGCTAGCACGCAGGTGGTGGCGCCCTTTGGAAAATAGGTTCTGAGTGAGAGGTGAAGATGTTAAGGTTTTGTGACCAGAGTTGAGGATGGCTTTGAGTTTGTCTAGACCTTCATGATAGGGTACCACTAGAGGTATGTCAGTGCTGCTGGTCTTGGTAGGAGTCCCCTTACCAGATATGGCTAGTTGGATTTGGTTGTGGACAGAGGATACCCGAAACAACTGGTCAAAAGCCCCTAGACTGGTCTTCAAACGCCCTCCGAATCTCCGAAACAAACATGTTCGCCCCAAACTACCATCTAGTCCAATAGTCAATACACCCACCACTACCGTGCAATACACCAATCATCCACGTCTTTCAATAGCCGACTCACTAACCAAACCTACCCCATCCTGGGCAGTTAGAGAACCTCATTTACCAGCTACAGTGTAAACATTGCTCGGCTGAGTTTATTGATCTCACTACCAACACCCTCAGGCAGAGGATGAATGGTCACAGGGCCGACACCAAAAAGGCCCTAGCTGGTACCAATGTGGACTCACTAGACAAGCCAGTTGCAGCTCATGCAGCATCCCACAATCTAGATTTTGATTCCTGCTACACAACCAGAGTGGTGAAGGCCTTAACACCATTCATCAATAATGCAGAACTAAGGCGATGGGAACTGGTCCACCAATACATAACAAAATCCAGACAACCACCTGGCCTCCACCTCTGATAACCACAATTCATTTTCAAATCTGCCGTCTACCTCTCTAGTTCACTTCCTGGCCGCTAGGATAACCAATTACCGTCCACCATATTGCAGTACAGTGTCTTCTCTTCGCCCGACGAAACCATGCGTGGCGAAACGTAGCGGTTCGCGCTTCCGCGCAAAATGTGTCGTCCTTTTCGTGTGTGTTGCTGTCAACCTCCATGATACTCTGTGTGTACATGTTTCTATTTAACTTTAAGATGTAATTAGTTGTCTAGCGACCTTTGTTTTCCTGTATCAAACATGATTACTGTACAACAACTGTTTGTGTTTCCACTGCGTCATTAAGAGAGGGATCTTGATCAAAAATTTTTATTGTTTTAAAATATTTTATATTTGTACGAGATATAACTTTTTTTGTAGACATACATTGTAACAATTTGTTTACTGTCATTAAAATGTGTTAGTTTTCATTATTTTTATAGCTTTCATAGTTTTAATTTTTAATGACTTACCGGAGTCCAAATTGCATATAATATGTACAGTAAAAACATTCACAATGTATGTCTACAAAACAAAGCCATCTCTAGTACAAATAATTAAATAAATAAAACAATAAAAATTTCCGGTCAAGTGCCTCCTTGAAATAACTTTTTAGTATTAAATTCCAACTAAATATAATACCTACCTGTTTTATGTAAACTTTGGATAAGATTGAAATATACTTTAATTATATGTGTAAGTAATAATTTTGGTGTAGCTGATATCTTGTTGGTTGCAATGAAATTAATGAACCTAGAATTCCTCTTTGTGTTGCGTTTTGCTATATGTATAGGAGTAAAAGTTTAAAGATTTCTCTTTGCCTGATAATTGCAAGAGAACCTAAACCTTATTTGTTTATCATAACTTGTGTACATATTTGGCATTTTACACTACAAAAAAAATTATCGGGAGAGTTATAGCTCTAACATATAATTATTGTAGATCATGTGCGTTATTTCCAGTAGACCTTCAGGGCGATCTGTATTTACACGTTTATTTACGGCCGATTAAATCCGATTACGAACTTTTTTTGTGTGTAGCTATCAAGGTGACTCAAAGTAAGTTCTTTGAATAATTTCTATTAATGATTCATCCAATGGGATTAAATGGTGTTAAATGAAATCTTGGGCATGCGCTCGCTGTTATGTCGCCCAGAAAACCATACGAGACTAAAAAAGTAGCCAAGACTAGCGGTAGTCGTGACACACACATAAAGTAAAACTAAAAATCTATATGTATACAAATGAATTAATGTTAGTTTGTTTACGTTGATATGCCATTCACCCGATGGTGATGAAATTACGGCGAGTTGTTGAGCGTGTGCCGCGAATTTTTCTACAAAACCAATTAGGAGAGGGAGAAGAGAGAGGTTTCAAGACGACCCAGAAGGGGCAGAACCGAGTACCCAAAAAATGTAATGGACAATGCAACGCATGCCGTGATAGTTGGTACATAATAATCCCCGCAGAGAATTATGTCCGATACAACATAAAGAACTAGTATAATAAAGTGAAACAGCACGAGACCACAGGAGTACTGAAATACTCACGGCAGCACAGACAATTACTGGGATTGAGTCCAGAAAACTAGACAAATCTGGATGATAAATTGATTTGAATTTCCTTTACAGGACAATATTAATTTTGGGAAGTGTTTTTACGTACATGTAAAATCGACATGGAAACGTATTTGGCTGAACTGTGTTCCTTTCTTAATCTTTTTTCCCACATTTTTTGGTCAGTCTTGACTAATGGAATCCTCTCTTGTTTTGTTATAGGTAAGTGGCAGATGAGATCCATGGAAACCTCTGTGTGTGGCAGCTCTCGTAAGTAACGTATTTCCTCCCCCCCCTTTTTTTTTAGCTCCTACAACGAAAAATACTACATGAAATGAGTTTTTCGTCTTTAAAAATGTTTCTTTAGTCTGTTTCGTACCTAGTTTTATGTCAAATTAAAAAGTTTAATTTTTGCGACTTAGCCTTGGTAAAAACTTACTCGATTAGACTAATGCGATATTTTACGTCATACTCTTAACATCATTTACGAAAAGTTTTTTTTTAATTTAATAAAGTTAATCTACAGTTTTATATATCTTTACAATTGTTCTAAAACTGTAACATTTTCAGTAATGATAGTATAAATGCAAGTAAATTGCTCCAGTTAATGCCCATAAGTATCTGTCAAATTTTACTGAAGTTATATGAGTATTAGCAATTTGTATAGGTTAGAAAAGTCGTTTTAAGTAATGACTTCAATCCAAACAGTGTTCAGTAATTTTTTTCTAATATGCGAGTTATATTTTTTATTTCACAACAAATCAGAATAGTTGCACGTATGGAAAGAATTTATATTGGAACGGAGGAGTATTTAGAGAAGCCCAGGTACTCTGAGGGATTCATTATAAAAGCTTCCGTGTGTTTTCTCTTGAACATGGTTTCAATACGAAATCTATTAATTGACTTCCATGTCTATGTATTATTATTATTATTGTAATTCTTGGTTAATGAATAATTTTCTTATCATCGTATATGGTACCCACGGCTTCTTTTTTTTTTTTTTTTTTTTTTTTTTTTTTTTTTTTTTTTTTTTTTTTTTTTTTTTTTTTTTTTTTTTTTTTTTTTTTTTTTTTTTTTTTTTTTTTTTTTTTTTTTTTTTTTTTTTTTTTTTTTTTTTTTTTTTTTTTTTTTGGAGTTTTTAATTAGATGCTATCTACCTACCCTGTTTTGCACTTTTCCTCCTTCCGAATAATGTTTTATGACGGTAAAAACTTTCGGGAGCGCATGCGTAACTCACCAAAAGTTTTTTTCTACTGAATTTTTTAGCCCTGTTTTGGCCATCTACCCAGTGTAGCCCCCTCCTCTTTTTTTTTTTTTTTTATTGGCGGAAACCTTTGAGCGTGCAAGGGCAACTCACTGTTTTGTTACAGTCGGATGAAATACATAGGAACGCACAGAAGACGAACAAACAAACATTAACACAACTATGGTGTAAAGTTAAACTCCTGAGAGAAAAATGCAGATACATATGTAGACTCGTAGCTAGACATAATGGCTACAAATTTCTGTAACAGTATATCATTTTCGCCGTTTTGAATTTTGTGTAAATGGAACACAACGAGATTGTTCCGGACATGTACTTTAAGGACCAACTCATGCTAGCGCACTACTACTTGTCCTTCGCCTCTAACAGATATCTTCGCTTGATGCATGTACAGTGTTGTAGTTTTTCGCCATGGACTCAGCCAAAGAAGGTGTGAAGTTTTTAATTTTAAAATTATTTTTAACAATTTATATGTATACTAGTAGTACAGTACGTGTTTGTTAAGCTATCGCAAATAAAGTGTGTACGTTTCTGTACCTGTGTACTGTAATGTAAGAGCTTTGTCGAGGTCCACCTGCCTGTAGTTTACAGAATTAGCTATTTATTAGATTTTGTTCCCTCCCCAAGTCACAATCCTGAATGCGCCCATGTATGTCTCACATACTTATTCCACGCTAAACTTCTCAACTTGTTCTGGGAAGTTTTTTCTGTTAAAAGAACACCCAAGCCCCGGGGTCGCGTTAATTTTCTCACTCTTCGGGAACACTCGGGGGCATTCGTTTATCCTCAGTGATTAGGCCAGACACACCCGCTCCTGTTTTCGTCTGTGACAAGTGTTTAGTTTTGGTTAGTTTGTTCAGGTTAGTTTGAAATGTCAAAAGATAGAGTGCGGTAAATCGACGGATAGTTTTGTTAGGTTGGGAAACTACAATGAAAATGAAAGGCTGTTTCCGAATTCATATAATTAATCCACGGATCCCTGAATCCTCGCAGCCTTCACAGCAGAGCATCCTTCGCGGTAAGGGTGAATTTGTGTATAAACATAACTTCCGAATTCCCAATTCAAACAAATGACAATCGTAAGGGCGTAAGGATGTGTGCCATGCATCCTTGAGCCAAGGATGTATAGAAGGGTTCATGTTGGATCCTCGGTAGAATTCGGACACGAATAAAAATGGCCGCATTCTTCATGATGCTCTTTTCAAGGATGCGAGGGTGCGAAGGATCCTTGAAGGCATATTCGGAAACAGCCAATATTATGTGCGCTGTCATTATGCTCAGCCTCCCAGGATAAAGGAATGCCAACGAATATGTACGAGGAGCGAGAAACTTAACGCGACCCAATCGCACGTAAAGAACATGTATGCTTCTGTGTTTTTAACATTTCCTTGGGTCGTCTTAACATGTCTAAGAACAGAGGTGGGTCGGACAGCACCGCGGTCTGAAGAGACTGAATACGGTGCAAGGAAGCTGCGTGACGAGATTCGCTGGACCACTGACACTGAATGGAAAGAGGGAAGAGGAAGAGATGTTGGGAAGGGGGGGGGGGGAGGCGAGATGAATCGCGAACAATGCGCGCGGAATAGTCCCACTCAGTGCCGCCTGATACGCCCCTTCGCGCCGATTTAGTCCCGCGGCGTGAGCACAGAACAGCGACCGTTACATCGGCGCAACAACATATCTCACGCCGTGCATATTTGGTAGTTTAGTAATTCGTGGTTTAGTAACTATCGATAGTAGCTTTTGCATAAGCAGCTGGACTGTTTTAGCCAAGGCCTCATTTCACAGACGACCTAAAATTTACATGACTACAATCCATGCATTAGTACAGAAAAAACTAAACACAAAATACGTGTGTTTTTCGCAATTCGAACCTGAAAACTATTTCATTGTAGACTGACTGGAGAAGTAGCAACCTTATGTGTAAAACAAAAGTATGAAAGCGGTCGTTTGACTGTACACCATATGTTTTGCCAATAGAACTATAACAGACATTACTCTTAAGTCCCATAGAAAATACTATGGAAACACTGCACGCCAGTTTAGTGTTTCACTCGTAACTGCAGTATTATTCTTGACGCTCGTACCTGTGTCGCCCACGTCGCTTCCCATTTTAATTTCCTCCAGAGGGTAAATACCAGGCGAGGGCTGCCTCAGCTGGAGTTATTATACTTGTCGAGGACCCCAATCAAAGACGTTAGTGGAAGCAAGAATGTGGATTTACACGCTCAATTAAATTCACGAGTCTGCATGTTAGAACCCACTATATTTCGTATACTCAAGCCTTGTCTATCCATTCGTTGTTCGCTGTTTCTTTGAGTAGTACCTAATGGACAAATTTTAACATGCAGGCTATTGAAGTCGCGAATTTTTCCCTTCCCTAGGACGCAGTTATCTGCCGAGCCTACATGTCGACAAAGTTTATTCATGGAAACAGAAGTGATGGCCAGTAGGACGCCTGACTCAGTCACACACACCAGCGAAATGGTTTTGTTGGCTGGCGGTAACTCCTAGCCAATCAGCGTAAGGCGGCCACCTTGCTAGCTGGCAGCCAGACCAGTAGGAAACCTGCAGTAACGTGCAGGAGCCAAACATACATGGGGCTGGTATCCACAGCCTCGGGCAGCCAATAAGCGGTGAAGTTCGCCCTATCAAATAAGCCGCCACGTCATTTCATGTCCTTGTTACTATTTTATCTGTGATAATATATTTCACCACTGACTTTTTGTTCATTTCGGCAACGCATTACTGTAGGATCAGTTAGGCTGTTTTTGTCAGTATTTTGAAAGTTATTAAGCAATTAAATGTTTTCATTCTTAAAAAAAAAAAAAACACTCAAAACGCCTATTTTATTTATTTTTATTCTTGTAGGAATTCCCTTCTCAGTCCAAAATTAGTTTTCATCCGAAAGCGATATGAATGGTGACTTAACCACGTCGAATGTAATTTAACATGTAAGTCTCTATCGTTGTTCACGTAAGGGCTTCTAGGTAGGCATCACCTTTAAATGGTTTGGAGCATAATTCAGTGTTATAATACGTCACGTGGATTAAAATTTGCTAGCTTCTCAAAGTCAATTTGAGAATTAAAACAAGGGCAGTTAAAAATTTTTGGTGGTAGTACGAGCAATTGTAATCGTTAGTAGTAACGTATTTATAGGACATAACTTCCTGATGGAATTTTGTGGATTTTCATTTCGGCATAAGATAATGCGTCAGTATTGTAACATTTTTCTCAAAGCTGACACAACGTGTTACTTGATTTGATCTTTAATAACTTTAATTATATTGACCTTTGAAAGAGTGGTGCAATTGGAGTGCATGATTGGATCAAAGTTTTTTAGACATACTCCATTGCATTGTAAATGTATGTCAAAGAAAACTACAGGGAATAGGAAAACATACAAGCAGAGTATGCTTTAGTCAACAGGATACATACACAAAAAAATTCCATAAATGGAATTAAATAAAAAACTGGGACACCCGAGTATGAAAAATAATAATAAGAAAATACAGCCACCAGTTCGACAGACAACACAGGTTTCAGACCTGTTTTGACTGAAAGCAACCATATAAAATATATGAACCTCAAAACTACAATACAACGACGAGACCAAACAAAATACACCATAGTTTTCCAGACACGTACTAAAAACGACGTACCGGGAGCAGGAATCCGTTCCCGTAATCAAAGGCAAAGCCACATCGTTTCCGAGAAAACGAGAGCGACTGATCTGTTCTCGGATCCTGTCTGGCATTGCCATAATATGAGGACAGATTCCAGTTCACAAATCCTCATTTTTCAGATCGTATCTGGAAAACTATTTGTTCTGTCTCATCGTTGTATTGTATTTTTGTGGTTCATATATTTTATATGGTTGTCTTTTGCCAAAGCAGGCGTGACACCCGTGTTGTCTGCCGAACTGGTGACTTTTTTTTTTCTTGTTTTTGCTTATACGGATGTCCTTTTATATGTCCTGATTCCGTTTATGGAATTTTGTTGTTTTTGTATCCTCTTGACTAAAAATTGTATTATTTGCCTTTCTCTTTAGTTTTCTTTTACAGACATCTGCATCGAAATGGAGTATGCCCCAATAAACTACATTAAGTTTAATAATATTGACTGTCACAGACCTATTTACGTTGTTTTTGCGATTATTGTTATTAATTCTAAAATTGAGCAGATGTAGTAGATCTGTCTTACAGATCTAAGAAAAATAATTCTTGCTATGAAACTTGATTTTTTAAAGCAATATATATTTGTTATAATCATCGACTTAATAGAATTTCTCTAAACTCATAATTACTGAAAACTATAAAAAAAAAATTCTGCTTTGAAAAAAAAAAAAGTAGGCTAAAGAGTGAAAATTATTTTTAACAAGTCTATGTGAAAGTTTTACGATACGTGTTCCCTTTTAGAATTTAAATAAGGGCGCCGATTGCTTCGGTGGTCTGGCTCAGGGGTCTGACACTAGATAGGGCCTACGATCTCCTTATTCAGCACTAACGATTGTTTACCAACATTGGTATGGCTCCGAAAAATACAACAAAATGGATTGAAATCACTTTTTCGGTAATATTTACTCAATGCATGTGCATGTTTCTGTTAGTTGCACACATTTAAGATTAAATTATTAGGATTATAAGATAACAAACAGTTTCAGTTTAAACGTGTAATACGATAAAACATTTTGCTCCATGCGATTTGTGAGCCTGGTCGTTTCGATTCTATTGTATTTGTCCGTTACCACGTGTTGGTTGTGTGAAATGCTGTGTTTTCTAGTTTATAGTTACTAAAACATGTTATTTGCAGGCGAGTTTTTAGTGTTTTATATATTTAGATAGTCACTTATTGCTTTGTAAATGTACTGTATTGGATTTACAATACCAATAATATGTGTAATAAAATTTTGAGTGCCTTGTTGCGAATACCCTAACCAAAACATTTCCCACAAAATTATTTTTACAAACTCATGCCACTTTTGATGCGTACAAATAAATTTCGTAAATATGCTTTTACATACACGAACATATCTCAAGAAGTGTTTAAATCATGCATTATAAAATATTTAAAACGGCAACATCACGCTGTTGACGGCGGTAATTTGTGGGGACAAAACAAAATTCTTTTCAAAATTCAATATACTGAAAATAGTCATAAATAAAGGAAATAAACAATTATACACACAGAAAAAACTATAAAATAGTGTTCTCTAGGCATTATATGCTAACACCTCAAAAAGTAAATAATTAAATTAAGCAGGCTCTTACGATTTCGAGCTGCGTGGTTGGCAACTTATAATCGTTAGTGAGGCCAAAACGGCCCAGAAAATAAGACGCGAGGATTAACCTGGGAGTGCCAACTCTGTCCTTATTAGCTCCTTGGTCTGGCCAGAACAAGATAAGAATTTACATATTAAATTTCGTTCAGTGGGATTTAGTAAATTTTACGATATCGCTTTTGTACAAAACCATTTTCTGTATTGAGAATAACGAAGTATTGCTACAAGAATAAACCACGTGTGGAAAGGTTTAGGTGTACGTATTTTCGAGAGTTTTTTTTAATACTTATTTGTCCACGGTTTTTAGATTATTAAAACAGTCTAAAAGGTCCTGCTGTGGCGGGCCGCACCGAGATGAACCAAAAACGTCAGGGGTGACGCATGTGTAGTTTTGATAGGTACTGGGCCGCGCGTAATATAATTTAACAAATAATTTCCTATCCGTGCTTGAGCGAAGACGCTAGGCTAGACGGCGCCCTTAATTTCCACGCTCTCGTGTTACGGGCCATGGCCGCTTTGATTCATGTTCCCGAGTCTCTGATGACTTCGATGTCGGCGAGACGGCTAACTACGGCTGCGAGGTTTTATTACTGCGTGTGCCGTTATGACGTTAAGGGTCACGTTGCTGTCGTTTGTGACCCGCTTAGTGTGTGCTTTGGCCTTTTAAGGTTTGTGTGCAGTAATAAAGTATTGGAGGAAAAATACTATCATGTTACAGTGTCTTGTTAAAAATTTTGTTTATTTGTGGTCAAATGTTTTTCCTGTATTAAAACCCTTTCAGGATCAGTGTAGACTTTTGTCTGCATGTTGCATCAAAAGTTCCGTTTATAGTCGGAGCCACGGTCGTAGAACAGGTCTGGACACTCGCATATCTACCAATGCTATTGAGTTGACCCCGTTATGACTGAAAGCGCCATTAGCAATGAAGTGTTTTAACAATACAGTATAGCGTCGTGCTAGCAGTTCTCCTAGCAGCTCCGACACGTGTTTGCTCCTTGTAGTCCCATTTACTCAATGTTAAAACAACCCCAGAGTGCCAGTGGCGCCTGTCAGTCATAACGGGGTCAATTTTCAACCCAAGTGTCCAGACCTGTTCCTCTATGGCCGTGGTCGGAGCTGTACGATGGGCCTGTTTCAAACTCTGTTTCTCCCACGCGTGTCTCCTGATTTGCGAAACTAGCTGTCTGTAATGGGTTCGTGTTATCGTCGACCGCCAAGCCCATATTTAGTTGGTAGTGGATGTGTTAGCTGACAGTCATGAATGAGAACACCAGAAGACGAGATCTCTCTTTGTTGCAACATCAGATTCCAAAAATTGCTGTGGGTCGGACAGTGTTAACCTGTTACTTCTCAACATATTTTTTTTAAACAAAATGCACTGTTTGATTGGTTGTTGTTAATAATGTGTGCAGTTTATACTTTGTTTTTACCGTCTGCATTCAAGGGATGTTTTTGTTGTAAATACAAACATGCCTGATCTGTTTAGCAAGCCTATGGTGATGGAATTGTTACGTGACCACCTTTAACACTTCAAAATATCAGTACTAGTTTAGTGCGTAACGAATTTTGTTGAATTGAAAACGTATAACGGCTTTCCAATGTTACCGTTCTTGTTTATTAATAAATGTATTAATGACCGTAAACTAGTAATCAAGCTGTAATCCTTGGCGTGACGTGTTGGCGTCATTGTTTGCGTGGCATAGGTTAACAGCAGATGGTTCTACTTGCAAGACAGCATGTTAGACGGCAGAGAATGTATCCGAGGAAGAAGTATGCTAGAAATATACAGGAAGTCCGGAAACAACCGCATATTAGCACACTACGGGAATCCTGGACTAATGTGAAGACGAAGATGTAAGGGGCAAAATGTTGTGCGACGATATTTTACAAGCACAGTGTGGCAGTGCTGCATGGATAAAGCCCCTTCTAGCGTTCCGCATCCATGTATGTTATTCCAAGTATAGGCTGTTCACAATAAACTGAGCACTGCTTACAATTTGCTGTGAGCGGTTATGCTTCTATCTTTACTATTATAAATACGAAAACTTCCGTGTAGCTAAAAACTACTGCAAATATTCCATAATTCTCAAAACTTTTCTTCTAAAGCACGAATAAATACATTTTTATTATTGTTTTAAGTGTGGGGCCGTGCTCACTTTAAAGTGAACCGCCGATAAACGTAGAATCATGTTTGGACTGCTCGGGATTTAAATCTTCGCCCATAATATGTACGCAAGTACAGAGGTACTAAGATAAATAAGAGTGAGTAAGAGTGAGAGACTTTGGTATGGTGAGGGGTGAAGTGAGGTGAGTATGGAGCAGCGCCTGAATGAAAGGGCGGGGGAAACGGGAGATTCCCAAGAAAACCCTCCGACCAACGGCATCGTCCGGCACGAATACCGCACGAGAAAATCCGGGGACCGACCCCGCCGGGAGAAGATGAATAACATATCTTTAGCTCAAGAAGGGGCTAATTACAGTGCTATGTTGCCACATCGTGCATGTAAAATGTCGTACGTAATTTTGTCACTAACATTTTCTTCTTCAATTTAGCACAGGATTCGCGTGTTGTGCTTATTGTGTGTTTGTTTCTGGACACCCTGCTACCTCCTGGTAGGCTATGTTAGTTCTTGTTTCGTGTAACATCAAAGGTGCAAATTGAACGATCATCTTAAGGGCGTTCAAGTGGGGAAAAATTCATAATTTTATATTTGTATGAAATAGTGTTAGTTTTGTAGACATTACTGAAGAGTACATTTACCTCTAACGAAAAAAAATTAGCTCAGCCAGTTTTCCCGTAATGTCACTTCAAAGTCAAAATTTGCATGATTTTACTTCATACAAAACTTGAAAACCAGTAAATATAATGA
>PNEQ01135562.1:0-39847 GCA_003012365.1 Medauroidea extradentata
GTTCAAGATATATAGACGATTAATTGAAAACGCTTTTCACCACTTTTTACCCCTTTTCACGTCCTTAGGTGGCGAATTTCGAAAATTCCTGAAATTACTTTTTAGGTATTTGAGTAAGCATCAATCCTAAACAAAAATCACGTCGCTATATAAAAAACTATGGGATCGATATATATCGAATGTGAGTCGAAAACTCATACTACCCCCTTTTTAACCAGTTTAGGGCTGAATTCAGAAAATATATTTTAAATGGTATTTTGAATATTTACAAAAGCACCAAATTAAAGCAAAGAGCACTTCGATATCTCGATTGATTCGATAGATATGGAAGGATAATCGAAAACACACTTTTCACGTATTTTCACCCCTTTAAATAAAGAATTTTAAACGATTTTGAGTTCTGTCATAGAGATTTGTAAAAGTAACCAATTAAAGTTAAAATCACGACGATAGCCAATTGTGTTTCAAAGATAAAGACGATTCATTAAAAACACATTTTGCCCCTTTTTACTGCCTGGGGGTCGAATTTAAAAAAAACCTAAAACTTCTTTTTGGGTATTTACGTAAGCAATATTTTGAAGTGAATATCAACTCTCTATCCTGAAGGGTTCGACAGATATCGATAGTTGATTGGAAACACGTTTAAGGTCTTTTCAGCCCCTTAAAAGTTGAACTTCGAAAAATCCTTAAATTGGCTAATATGTTTTTTACGAGTGTCCTACTAAAGTAAAAATCACCATGATTGGCCATCGGGTTCGAGCTCTATCGACGTTTCTTCGGAAACACATTTCACCCCTTTTCACCCCCTTAGAGGTCGAATTTCGAAAAATCCCTTCTTAGTGCTCGCCTACGACCTGAAGGGAACCCCCACAAAAATTTCACGATTCTAGGTCCAGTGGTTTGGGCTGCAGTTTGATATGTCAGTCAGTCAATCAGTCAGCTTTCATTTTTATATATAGAGATAAATATTAAATATCTGACACAGCAAACTATGCCGAACACTTACGATCGTTCACTGTCGTTCCTTACAAGCTGCTATGTCAGTAGTTAGAAAACTAATACTGTGGATCTATTTTTTTTCTGTGGCTAACCCAAGTGTCAATAACTCATGAAAAAAATAATCATACGTGAAATTCCAATTTAAAGGGTTTTTAAAACAAATTCTAAAATAGAACTAAAATGTGTTTGGTAGTATGATGAACTCCGTCAGGAAGGAGGGTAAGTTTCCGGATGTTACGTTTTGTTGGCAGAGCGACAAGGGAATGTATCGTGGAAGTTATGGAAGTCCTCGCGTTATAAAAGTTGCGAACGTTGCAGTAATTCGTCATAACGGTACGCCAACCTTCACCGTTCGCACCAATAAAAATTTAAGAACCCTTTTATCGCTAGTTTAAGTGCTGCGCTTCCCGCAACTTTTCATCTCGCCTTCTTCGTGAAATAATTCATGACTGACCTAAGTTTACTAGCCGACGGTTAAACTGGCTCAGAAATATGGAATTATGTTCGCTGGACTGGTCGTTGCGTTGCCACTAACTCTGCCAACGACTTCGCAATGGAGAATATTTTAATAGTGTATTATGTGATGGTTTAAAAATTTGTCCTTTTTTAAACAATTTTTCCGGTTGTGTAATTTCTTCTGTACAACAACTTGGGCTGTTCATTTTCAAATTATCTGTTCGCGCTGGCATGTAAAACAAAACTTCGTGTCTAACACTGAATGTATGAGGTATACATGTGTTAACTACTGTCGGTTTTTCCAATGGTTGATAATTTGGTAGTGAAAATCAACTGAACGAAATGCTTAGTTAACGTACCATATTTTAAGTCACGTATCTGCGAATATTACGTAATTTGCAAGCTCACCTTTATATTAACTAAAATACCTAAAACCAGAAATAACCACCAAAATAATTGAGGAAACTACCTTCTTTATGTCCCATAGTAACTTTTCTTCGGCGGGTACATTGCACGCTAGTTCAGCGTGTGGCTCGTTGTGGCGAAGCGGCATTTCATGTGCTCTTCAAGGTCATACTTAGCTTTTTCACTTCTGAACCTGTACAGCGCAGGTAGGCAGCTCCCATAACAACGGTTGCCTCACATATTGTACAGATGGCAACAAATCACCGAATGAAGTTGCACGTAAATTCTAATTCAAATGTAGCAATCGTTAATAAAAATCAAATTAAGAACATATTTGAAATATGTATGATTCATATTTAGGTTACTACCGACCGCACAATTCAACAATCCCAAGAAAACGTCGTCGTCTCACTTCTCTGTCTTCTATTCAACATTATCAGTTCGTAATATTACCGTGAGATGGCGTGCGCTAGCTTTGCGCGAGTGTTGCGTGTATACATCGTTGTACGTTATACGATAAACATTTTAGTTATTTACACACACACAGAATCAGCAGAAAATTAATTTTACTAACACAATGATCTATTATAGGTATTAAGAGAACTATTACTGCTTACGACTAACAGACTGTATTTACAATTACTTATTATTACTCTACTAGTGCAGTGGAAATGCAGTTCGACCTGGGACATATTGCAATACAAATGAGTCTTACATAAAATTGATTCCTAGTGTTCACTGATCACGCCTGCAAAAATATCCTTCGATCCGAGTAGGGGAAGATAATTTTTATACAACTTTTCCAAAATGATTTATTAAAATCGTCAGTTTACCTAAACGCACCCTTTTATTTTATTTTTGTTGTCAATTCTGAAAATCTGATGATGAATTTGAACTCCTATTGTCAAAATGCATTAACAATAATTGGGTTTGACAATATTGGATATTATTGGCTCCTTAAAATAAAATCTAAAAAAAATTATTTTGATAATTTAAGATAAAACATGCATACGAGGGTTACTATTTTTTCAACCTCCGATCGGCTGTAATAAAAAAAACGGGAATGAATTAGGAAATTTTTTTAATGTCAAAAGGAATGTAAATCTTTACCGATGCACCAGCTTGCCGATAACCTCTTTACAGTCCGGATTTGGCACCGAGTGTCTTCCACATTTTCCCCACGTTGAAAAAGTGGCTTGGAGTACCACACTTCAACACCCATGATGAACTGCAGGGCACTGTTGAAACGTGGCTGAATAGGCAGGAGGCATCATTCTTTGCAGAGGGTATTGGCAAGCTGGTGCATCGGTACGACAAATACCTCAATCTGCACGGTGATTATGTAGAAAAATAGTGTAAAGATGTATGTTTCTCTTGACATTAAAATAATTTCCTAATTCATTCCCTTTTTTTTATTACAGCCGATCGGAGGTTGGGAAAAAAATCTTCGTACATACATAGATACGTACATACATACATACATACATACATACATACATACATACATACATACATACGTACGTACATACAAACACACACATATACATACATAATAACTGACTTGTTATTTTTTGATAGATAGATAGGAGGTTAGTAGAAGTATGGACATTTTTTCGATAGATCGAGTCTTATTGTACAGTAAATTTTTTAAATGGCAAAATGTCCTGGTAGTGGGTTCAAATGTCTATAGATATGGGAGATTTCCCGAAAATTTCTCCACCAAATTAATATTTTCACACTTTCAACTGAATACCCTTGTTCCTACATTTTCAGTTTAATTAGGTGCATGTTTACTGTGAAATTCTAAATTGAATAGATAAGAAGATGCCGTGAGATTTTGTGGACTTGATGAGATTATCTTCATTCAAGAGTTTGTAATGTTGAGGCAGCAAATATATGTGTCATTTGTAAACAGTCGACAACATCCAAAGACAGTGTAGTGTTGGAAGCGAAGGGGGCTGAGACCGTGAAGAAATAATAGAGTAAATTAGGGAATTCGAGATATGTGTGGTAGTGGGAAATAAAATTCGTATCAGCTGTAGAAAGAGGTTCACTGATATCAACAAACCTCAGCCATCACCAAGTGAACCCAGTACGAAGAGGAAGTGTCGTGCTAGTGACAAGTTAGACCCAAAGACTGATTGTTTGTTAATCTCAACAAAGGCGGACTTCTAAAAATAAAACAGAGTGCTACAGATGATCCACAGAAAGTATGGACTAGTGAATTTACAAATTCAATAAAGAAGTGCTGCCAAACAGGAGTGATGAGTGGCCACTTGGTGTCCTACGAAGAATAGAATACTTACTCAGTGATTTACATGCTACTGATTGAGTGTATCATAAAACGTGCAATGGGAATTTTTGAACTGGCCGTCAAATTCCATTGGAGTATTGCTGTCTAACTACTGAATCAATGAAATGCGGGCGTCCCCAGAGTGTTAAGCAACAGTTGGCTTTTCTTAAAATTTGTACTTATGAGGAAAAAATTATCATATCGGATTTTCTGTCTGTCATGAAGGATGAATTAAATGACAGTGAGGAATCAGTGTACGACAGGACCTACAAGAAAAAGTAGCTATATGAAAAATATGTCAGTGACATTATAATAGTTAACTAAGAAGATAGACACGATGTTGTGACACTTACTATACATGTGAAAATATTTTGCGTGAGTGCTATGAGAAACCGAAGGACAGAGATATAGATGCAAAAAAATAATGCTTATTGAGGCAGCAAGCAAAATAATAATAATAAATGGCATAAAATCTGTAAATCCAATGATATGGAAGATCATTATCCCTATGCATCCGAAATCGGGAAAAACATAGCTTTCTTACCAAATCGTCTGAAACTGCTCCTCAAACCACTGTTTGTAGGAGCAGACTAAAACTTGAAAATTGCATACATTGGGCAGTGTATCATGCAATCTGTGCGCCCTCGTAAAATGGTGGCACCTCTACAAGTAGGACTTTAGTGTACAGCTTCATCGTCATAGCCGATCCGAATTATTAATTGAAACATTGCATAAAGTAGGGTATACCTCAAGCTATGAGGAAATTTTAAGATTTGAAAGAAGTGCTGCTGTAATTATTTCTACAAAATTGCCTGAAACTGAAGAAGAATCATTTGTAATGCTCATCGCTGATATTGTTGTTCACAACTTGTGTACATTGGATGGTAGGGACACAATACACGCAATGGGGTTGATGGCTGTTGTAACCCCAGTGAAATATGGCTCCTCCAAACTTCCTAGAAGGAAGATCGAAGATGCTGAGATTTTAGAGTTTAGCTACCCAAAGGTACACCGGTACAAATACAAACCAGAGCAATGTCCTTTGCTATTTGGAGTGTTTCCATTTCCACATATTGCAAATACAGTTGTTGCAGATTTCCCTTAAGTTGAAACCTAATCATCCCAACTGGTATGGAATGATGCATATTCTTCATGGTGGAGATGACAAGCTCTGTATAAATACATCTAAGTCAGTGGTGAAGTATTTACCGATCATGGACCTACAGCCATCCGAAATGACATGTATGATGTCAACATTGACAGTTCTTTCAAACCTCGCCCAAGAGCTTAATGTCATTCCAGTGACAACGTTTGATCAAACACTGTTTTGAAAAGCTTCTGCAGTATCCAGAGTTGAATCACATTTGCTTGCTTCTCGGTATATTTCATACTGTGATGAACCTACTAGGTGCTATTGGAAGTATTATGAATGGATCGGGCATACGAGAAATTCTGGAATAAATCTATGCTGAAAGAGCAGTCAACCATATCCTGCGTGCGTATACATCTGATGATAGATGCTTCTCTAAATGTGTTGTTGCTGGAGTAGTTGCTAAAAAATTCAGACGAAACTACATAAAGTCACTGGGAAAAAGTTGCTGTAATATACGTCAGATTAAAGACACGGGTTAGTAGGTTCAGTCAGTTTACACATGAGAGTACATGTACAGCCTTCTACAATCTGAGAAGTCAGAGCAAAAGGTGATATCAAGGACAAGTAAGTCCGGGATTAAATATAAAAGTGTGATAGCTACTGTCAGGAAGCTAAATCACAGCCGACCGGACTGGATCTTTCCCATTGCATATTGAAGGAATATCAGAGGCTCTCCCTGTGTTTGCCTATGCCGGACATTTCAATTTCACTAAATCAGTTTATCTGCATCTACAAAATATGATAAAACTCTAGAAAACACATCAAGTTCATGAAAGAGGGCCACGTTTTAATACGGAAAGAAAATAAATGGTCTGTAATTGCAGCATATCTCTTGATAGAGCAGTCGCTGATGCAATCCCTCAAATGTACTGGAGGTTTAACTAGAGAAAATGGATTGTCACCAGTTCAAATAGCTATATGGTTTCTGTCGATGCCCGTATGTGCAGAATACAACGCTGCAATGCAAGAACTCGCTGTGGTGCACTATGAATTAGAAGATGCAATAAAGTCAAAACAGTCGGGACGCCATCTGTTGTGAAGATGCCTATTCCGAATAACCACAATTGATACAGCATTGTTGTTTCAAAGGACTTTAGTGATGGTATCGTCTTCGAAAATTGATCTCAAGGATATATATTTATTCATGAACTTTGTGCACACCCGACTTCTTTGTTTAAAAATCCTTCGCTGCTTCGGCAAGCAGAAATATCACAATTATTGAAAGTTCTCCCGAAAACAGTCTACGACCATGGAAAAAAAATGCACCTGAGAAACACGAAGAAAATCATCAATATATTTTGGATGGATGATCCTTAATTCATAAATTGCATTGGCAAAATGGCTTAACATAAGAATACATTTGTAAGAAATATCCTTAATTTGTTTCTCATTATGTCAGTGCAATAGTGGTATTTGATGGGTACAACTGTGGTCCAAGTATGAAAGATAATACTCATGCAAGGCGATTAAAACAGTTGGACTAACTGTGCATTTTTCAGCACAGATGAAGTTTCATGAAAAAAAAAAACTTATACAATAAGATGAACAAACAACGGATTATAGATCTCATAGGTAAGCAATTAACTCAACAAGGACGCCAGATTGCACATAGTAACGATGATGCCGATCATGACATTGTTATGACATGTATAAAATCTGCTGAATTGGAAACAACTACTTTAAAAGGTGAGAGGACACAGATCTAATAATATTACTGTTGTACTGGATGCCAACTTATATATTAAATATTTATGTTAGAAGTGATATAAAGCACGAAAGTCAGTCAAAAGGCACATTTTTGTATGGCATTGTAACTATAAGAAAATATTTTGATGACATGTCTGTTAAAATACTGATTCGTACATGCCTTCACAGGATGTGATACCAAGTCGCGAATATTTAGCATTGGCAAACAGAAAGCTCAAACAAATATTAACAAAAATGTAGAATTGAAAGAGATTGCTTTACTCTTCTGTAAGTTTGGTCTTTCACAAAGTGATGTTGAACAAATTGGTTGCAGGGTTATGGTTTATTTATTTGGAGGATCTTCTAGTGATAGCTGATTGCCACTGTCGACTTTTTTTTGACAAGGTTAAGGTATCAAAGAATTTTGTGAAATCGGAGAGACTTCCCCCAACATAATCAGCGACGAAGTTTCATTGTTTCAGAGTTTACTACCAAATGTGTGTTTGGAGAAAGTGTTGTTTTGATATAGACGCTGCCGAGTGGGAATGGCGTCTTCAGGATAATAAGTAGGTATATTACAAAGCTTATGGATTTTCCAGTGGCACCCGTAAAAGTATTTGGTATAATGTACAGTAGGTGTACTACATGATGTTCAACGATGAAGTGAGGATGCTGCAAACTAAATCTGGATTAGCATGCACATCTGCATATGGTAACTGTCAGATTTCCTATTGTGACAACGGCACGTCTCCTTATGACGACAATTCGGAAGAGGACGATTTGTAATATAAATTGGGTACATTTATTTTCTTCTCCCACTTTAGGTATATTTTACACGTTTACTGATTATGTGGTATTATTTAGTAATTAAATTGTGAATTTAGAAGCAATGTGATTCGAAAGAATTGTTGTGTTATATAAGCACGAAGAAAACAAAACTCCTCTTACTCTGAGTAGAATGAATATGCATTTTTCAAAAGATAAACCTTTACTAGCTCTCTTCAGTTTGGTTATAACATAAACTACTTTTACACGATACCTTAAAAATTTACTGTAAAGTGCGGTTCGATGACGTAAACTATTCGCTAAGCAATTGTCCGTTAAGTCAGAACCGTTCCAATCTCAATGTCTTATGTCTTAATTTTTTTCCTTTTTTTCTGGTTCCATTAATATTTAAAGTTTCCGTTAAGAAAATGTTCTTTTCATACTTTGACTCCAAAAACAGAAAACCATAGCTAGAGTTAAGGATTGGCAACCAATTTCGAATGTGAATGTATTTTAGGTAAAGTAACCATTTTAATATCTAAAATTAAAAAAAAAAGTTGCCAAAAAGGCATTTACTCTGCTTCTATGAAAGGGGATTTTAATGGCATAATCAGTAAATGTGTACAGTCATAATTTGAAGTAAACATTTGCATTGCAATTTGTTACACGTTGAGGTCATTTTTGTCGTATTTCAACTGGACTGTACCTCTTTTATTGCCTGTCTGAACTTTTTTTTAATGCTCGAGCATAAATTGGAATATATTTTTAGATTTCTGCGTGGTTTATTTAGCTACAATGGCAGTTTTGTTTTTAGAATTTGATTTGGAGCAAAGTGCACGCATTGTTTTACGCGTTTCTTTATCGTGACGTTGTGGGCATATAGCTTATAACAAATTCAGAATTAAGGGTAAACACAAAATACATTTTCTTACAATAAGGATTTATTGAAATATATGCAGTTTACTGAATGATTTTGCGATTTATACATATGGGACTGATTACATGACGTTTAGGCTTACTTCGCATAACATATGACTCTAGAAATAGTATTCACAAAAGGTTTTTAGGATATTTGCTAATGTTTGCAACGAAAAATATTAAGTCTATTTTTGAACGAGTTTAACAACAAGACGGACAATTCTGTTTTCTTAGGGGCCCAGGAGAGAATGTAGAGGGAGTTGCGTGAACTACAAGGTTGACGTACAGAAACCTACCCGAAGTAACATCGCAAGATTTAAAATAACGTTAATTATCGCCGTTTTTGATGACTAGCGTATTTAATGTCAGTGGAATGACGAAACAAATATTGTGAACGAATGTACAAATAAAAACACGTGGCAGTGTGGAACGCACGACATCAAAAATATCTGCGAACCAAACCCGCGATATTGTTTATATTTACATTAAGCGGAAATATAAAAACTAGCAAAAAAAAAAAAAGGAACTAAGCAGTGCTACCAAAATGTTCAGTTTAATCCAAAACGCGTAAATTCTCTATACATCATAGGTTCTTTTGACGTATTTCACAGGCAAGGACCCGTATCATTCCAGAACTTTTACTGAAGTATTACAGTGGAATTGTATTATTTCATTCCCATTCTGAATTGCGCCAAAACATACCTCAACTATTAATTTCCAAATATGAAAATAAAATGGAAGTAAAAGTCCTATCGGCGATTGAGTGGTGCATTTAGATGTAACGCTGTAAAACAGGAAAGTTATAGAAACTTCGAAAACTCATAAGACAATGGTTACATCGTGCTGTGACGCAAGTTCCATTCTGAGGTTTGCGAGGCGGTTTGGTAGTAAGTTGTGCAAATAACTCCACTTCATAGGAAGTTGGAAATGTAACTTCTGCATACCAACCGCAATAGCCACAGCCGACCTCTGAAAGCCTGTGTATCTGATGTTGGTTCTCCTGAAGCACCTAGTTGATGTAATATTGTCGTGGAATCAGACTTCTCTGTCCCTACTCTACTATCAACAACATGCCATCGTATCTCGGAGTAATGGACTAGATTGTGGTGGGGTGGAAAATCAGTTAAATTGACTTTAGAGAGTTGGTCTGTAACTCACTTTGAAACGAATAACGAGTAAATGAGTGTGCTAAGTTAAAATAATAAGCTGATAAAGTCATCATGTGCCAGATGTAGAGATGATTTTACATGAGCTTGAACAAATTGAAGTTGAGATGGTTGCAAAGGAATATCAACGTTATTATTGATTTCAATTTTAATATTCTATGCTCTTGTTAACTGCACGATACTACATTAACAATAAACGTCAAATGTAGTCAAACTAACATTAGATAGCAGTTAACAAACTGATATACATTTTGATAAGGGATAAGTTATAGGAGTGCAGATTTATGTCTGGTGGGCTCATTATTACGAGAATCAAAGAAGGCAATGAGTTAGTACATTTGATAATTATGGTATAATACGAGGGTGACTCGTCTACTGCATCGTTTAGGAAGACTTAAATAAAACCTTAACATAATCATATCAGTTTTCAGTTATCTCTATATTATTCCGCAACGCCAGCTATCTTCGAACATCGGGTTACAAGGAGTGCCACAAATATTTAGTAAAAACTCAGCTTTGACTCAGGGGTGTGAGGTACATGATTTAACGCTAAAAACAATCGAAATATCCAGGTTTTTAATAGTCAATTTTGTAAATTATTAAAATAGAACTATACTAGCTGAAGAGTATTTTATTAGTATTATGAGAAAATACTATGCCAGTTTAGTATTTATTTGCGTAATATCTTGTGTGGCGTTTAGAACATAATTCATAGTCAGAGGTTGAATCATAAATACGTCACTTGAGGAAATTTATTTCCCAGATAGTTAGCAAAATTGTTTCAGGAAAACTATTTTCTTAACGTGGGCATAACCTATCAGAATTAATGTCCTTACAAATGATATTTTTAGTATGCCATCTTAAGGACTTTTACACAAATTATTTGGTGCGAATGTCACATCGAAGTCATTCGCGCATTTGTATTGACTTATTGTTCAATGTAATTATTAATAGTGCATGTGAACATAAAAAATATAAAGCGAGTCTAGCATTTTCATTATAAACCTGGAACAGTCTTACGTGGCACATTCCATTACATTGATAGCTAAACGAGTTTCAAATACTTTAACAGCTGCCTCAGAGTCACGCTACAAATTATTCAACAGGGGCGGTAGAAAACACTTTGGTAAAAAAAATAAATTATTACAAGCACAATTGGGTATAGAGACGTCGCCAGACGTAAATTCATGGTATAGTTTTTTCAACATGAAATTAACAATTTAGCAACGTGATTACAAGCAATTATCATGTTTGAATATTCAAAAATTACACAACGTAAGTAATAATGAATCACACAAGGCAAATTATAATACGTTATTTCCTCCATTATTCCGTGAAAGCAGCATCAACCCTAGTACATACTCCTAGTTTCTGTTGGCACGTGTTCATTACGCTTTTTAAAACACCAAACGTTACAATCATTAAATGCGCCTTGCAGATTGACAAATCCTTTTTCTTATGTTAGGACAATTCAAAGATTTAGATGCGTCATGTCCGCAAGCTTCACTTGCATGCTACGTATAATTAGGTACAATGTAAATTTACCGTTGCACCAAATTCGGCAACTGAGTCACGATTACTTAGCATGCCAAAATGGGTACACCCAGTGCACTTTAACGTCGGCCTTGCACATGCCGGCATCCAAACTCTCAAGAATTGAAATTAACTTTTAAATATAAAAAGCACTAATGTCCAAAAAATAATTTCTTCGAAGGCGGTGCCGAAAGATAATTTTGAATAAGGCGTAGACTCATTCAATGACTACTAAACATGATAGAGGCCGCATCCACACATGATGGGGGCACGAGACCCCCGACTGCCTTGAAGTAAAAGCACACTGAAAAGAGCTATTAGGTGATCTGCCTCCGACCATGTTTGACTAGCAAGAGAATGACTTGAACACAATACACAACCGCTCGCTCGGCCAGAGCTCGCCGCTGCGCATGCGCCAAAAGGAGAAGGGAACAAGAGATTGAACTAGGAACATCATAGAAGAAAGGAATTCGAGCCATACACTAAACCACGATTAATCTAAGGTGCGACAGTTTATAATCCCGCCACTGGTGCCACCGTCGCCAAATGCTCACTAGGCACTTCGGTGCAGTATCAAGTGAAAGCCAGAGTCTGCTACACTCTTGCAACAATACAAATAAGTTGTCATCACACACGATACATACAGGTTACTTTATGAGCCTGCTCACCTGCTCTCAAATATGTGTACGTCACCTTCACAATTTCTTAAAAGGAATACTCATTATACTAAATTTAACGTCAGTTTGAATATCCCTGTCTGTTGATTCTTACCTACCGAGTGTCGAAACCCGCTCGAAGACAAAATTGTGCCCACTCGGTAACATACATTTCAAATATATCACCCAAGCTTGAAAGTTTTCACTGTCGTCAAAACTCTATACTCTTGTTAAACGACGCAAATTGCATCTTCTAGAGTGATAGAGTAGTGCTATATTAGTCAGTGGTTCTAACATTAATCTTAGAGTTCTGAAAATGCATTGGTAATGTACAGGGAAATATATTTTTTTCTTTCTAAACTGTTCCACATGCGCCCACTGTGCCAGCGCAAGAAAAGAAAACACACTTCGGACAAGAACGGAATGTTATTAAGGGTGTTCACGTGACAAACATTCATATTTTTATATTTGCACTGCATGCGGCATAGTGTTCGTTTTACAGACGTAACTTGTGACTACGTTTCCCCCTCGTAATAATTTTTTAGCTCATAATTTTCCCATAGTGGCATGTCGAAGTCATTGCAGGTTACAGGAACATAAGAATAATAATAACTAAGTGACTTACTTAAAATAAATAATTTACACTGATATTTGATATTATGAGCAATATGCTAAAATACTAAAAAATTCACAACAAAGTCCTTTTATCTTTTTTAATAATTGCCACAAATGACGTAAATTTCCATAAATATCACTTTTTTTTAAAAGTCCAAAGGGATTTCATTGTATGTCTTTATATCTTGTAGCACCTGGCCCATATCTTATTTCACTGTAAATTATGACATTTGAATAAGTCACTTCGTTTTTGTTATTCATACGTTTCCGCAACTTGCGAATTTTTGACTTTGACATGCTGCTATGAGAAGACCATGATAGCTAAAAATCATTACAAAGGAAAAATATATTAACAGGTAATAAAAAATGATTGGTGCAACTTAATTTATGAGGCGTGAATTTAGAAGTTCACTCACACTTTCAGAACGCCGCCTCGTGAACGTGTGTTTTATGTGACATGATCAGTAAGAAAGATAATGTAAATAAAACCTTTACTTTATAATTTGATGCACTGTACTTACATTACTGATTTCGCCAAACGGTATTTTCCTAGAGAGAGATTTGAAAAATGTCCGTACAAAACAGTGTTTCACTCTATAGACAACTATTGTTTGGTCAATTCAGTACCGTAAATTGGGGATACTTTGCACCAGCAGGGGCAACTTTACACCGTCAAAAATATATTTTATTTCAAGGTCGTTTGGTGAAATAAAGACACATCACGATTGGATATTTAAAAAACTATAATTTAATACCATAGAATACAATCACTTATCTTTCAACTATCAGCATAGAAAAAATATATATTTTGGTATTGCAAAGTTGCACATACTGGTGCAAAGTATACCCAGTTTACGGCAATATAAGTACTTAGTCATTATCCTCCTCATTTATTATGATATCACATAAAGCTCATATTCACGAGCCGGCGTTCTGAAAGTATTCATGTAACTACTGTGGCCACTCTAAAGACACCATGTGCAATTTAACAATTTTTCTGTTTTTCATGAACTAATGCCCTTAAGATACCATGCTCAATAATAACACTATTTCAAACTGCCCCAACATAAATAAGAACTATCTTTACAGATTGCCGTACTTGAAAATGTACTAACCGGGTGTATGTGACACTCACATGGAAGCGTGCATTAATTACCCTTTGCTGCAGATTTTCCTCCAAAAGAATTGTACCGTCACCTCTTAAAGTTCCATAGCAAATATGGATTGACAGGAATCTTACTGGCTATTTTAGAGATTGGCTCATATTAGCGAGGGCACGCGGTGGCCGAATGGTCAGACCATTCGCCTCCAATCGAAGCGATCCGAGTTCGATCCACGGTTCTGTCGGTCCCCGGATTTTCGCATGTGAGAATCGTGCAGTACGATACCGTTGGTCAGCGAGTTTACACGGGGATCTCTAGTTTCTCCCACCTATTCATTCCGGCACCACTCCATACTCACCTCATGTTACACCTCACCAGTACTGACCAAAATATCTCTCCTCCTCGTTGTGACGATGTGGCATTTGATGCGCGCTTCTAGTTCGCCTTTATAGCTTCGTCATCTCTAAGCCTCTAACACCGTTTTCAGCGTCGTGGAGAGTTTATATGAAAAGAGTATGAAGTGGAGGCGGAAACAGGAGATCCCCAAGAAAACCTACCGACCTAAGGCAAATAGGAAAATCAGGTTCGACACCACTGAAAATCGAAACCTGGATCACCTTAGGTAGGAGACGAGCCCCTAGCCGCTTCACCAACCACACAACCCTCCATTTTCGAGATACCTGTGTAACCACACGGAATATGCCAGAGCACAAAGGGAACTTTCTCAACACCCTGAGCTGGGTTGTCAATTCTGGCTGCATATTTTCTGGACTATTGTTGACAATTTTACGAAGCAATTAGCGACACACCTCTTATTTTTCTTGTCTAATCAGAGTAATTTTTGCTGAGTCTGACCAAAATGTACTAACGTATTGTGCAGTGTATTATTCCTACACGTTTAATTAATTCCGGGAATCTTTGAGCCTGAATCCTCAAATATTACGTTACCGAGATTGATAGTCTGGCTTGCGACAAGGAGAATCCGCAAAAATCGTATTCACTTGCTAGTCATATGGGAAATATAGATTCCTAAGAAAGAAAACGAAAGGTTAAGCTCATGGCAAAGGAGATTACAAGTGAATTCAGTAGTCCAAAATTATATTTCCTTGAAAATTTAACAACGGGTACGTTTCGTGAGAGTGATAGGGCCAGCAGTGTGTTTAATAGATTTTTTTGAAAACAACCGAATTCCCCCTCTAACCTACAGCAGAGCAATATCTAAAGATTACAACAGTTTCTATTTAATTACCTATCCCGTAGAAACATGGGAAGCTGAAATGAGGATGTCCGGAGCAGGAAATGGGAACTCGGGTCCAATACGAGCCTAGAGTGTTACTGCTGTGCTACCTCGCTCGGGTTTAGTAGCATGCATAGTATTCAAATACCGGCATGTCAAAGTCAAAACATGCACAACTATGGGTGCATACAACTAAGGAAAACTATCAGACTTACTACAATGAAATAATATACTCTAAGATTAGATGTCGCGGCCTAATGGACAAAAGTTATTAAAACATGAAAAAGACGCGTCTTCGTATTTTTCAAATTATACTGAAAATAAGGTTTTTAATGTCGTAAATTAGTGACATCTTAGGTGTATTAATAAAAACGAATGCCGTTTTGTTTCGTTCAAATATTTTGGTTTTTGACCAATAACAGCATTCATCCTGATTACAACGATACCAAGTTTATAGCAATGAGCACTGTCGACTCATTGTGGTATAGCTACGTGTGCAGTAACAAGTGAGCGTCCCTTTCTACGACGCGGCGATTTCTTATGCTCTCCTTTCTTACGCGGGCAGAGAGCTGAAGTGACGTAACCTCATCCTTCTACGTCCTTCCTCAGACTGAAGCGCACGGGGAGCGCGTACCAGCCTTTATACAGTGTCTATTTACGTGATTCATAGCATATATTCCGAGTTTCATAAGAATATGAGAGAGTGCTAATATTCACAAGTCCTGAACAACCTTAATAGGAAAACATAAATAATTATTCCCTTTAAAAATCTGAGTACGTTAGTGTGTTGGTGTGTGTGTGAGAGAGAAAGAGAGAGAGAGAGAGAGAGAGAGAGAGAGAGAGAGAGAGAGACAGAGAGGACCATTGTTGTAACTATTATGGTGCATTGTACGGGTATGCAAGCCGCACAGTAGACGTGTATGGCGGGTTGCCACGTCCCTGCCGCACCGTGCTCGTGAACACGACATAATGAAGACTACCGACACGACGACAGCGCGTAGTTAGCTCTCGCCGATGTTGAGTGTCACCGAGGGTACATTACCGGGTAATGAACGACCACCGGACACGTCCTAACTTCTGCCACAACGGAGGCGAATCAAGCGACACCGTGCAAGGGGTCGTTAACAGCGCCGCGGATGGCCCTTTTGGCGAGGTGATATTTCAACAAAGGCCGCGGTCGTATCTCGAACTAGGAGCTGGGCCACACCTTGGTCTGGCGTCGCAGGTCACTAACCCCAGAGGTCTCTATAAACTATGGGCGCCAAGGAGTGTGCTTGAATGGAAATGGAACGAGAGACCTGCTAGTACGGAAGCTGGAGATCGCCAGTTACGGCGTGCCCCATTGGGTGGTGTAAGACTATCTGCGGGCAATCAGCTCAATTGTGCGACACGTAATAGCAGCCGCTGACCACTTTAACATGAGCCCGCGGTCTAAATGTTCCCCAATTAGGGGTAGAGTTAGTAATTCTGTGTGTGAGCCACTGGTCCCAGAAACTACATGGCGGGTCTACGAACTATCGTTAGAACGTAGAAGCACCATGGTATATCTAAAAACCAACTCAAACGTATAAGAATTCAACTACCAGAAAACAGGGGAGATAAAACGAATGAGAAAGAAACAAGTTACCATCATAACTAACGCTCCTACGTTTCGCAACAAATTAATACTAAAAGTTAAAACAGACCTCGCACATAGAGAATTATGAGGAAAACATTAGTTTAATATCATGCTGTAGTATGGCATGGTGAACCTTCAACAAAGAACAATATTACGGCTGATTAGTTGAAATTTGTTATAAGCATCTAAATGTAAAATATTTATCAGTTTGATTTTTCTTTTCAACTGGGTGCCTTTCTGGAGTGAGTGGAGACGTGTATCTCCACATTATTTTCTCGCCGTTCTCTCAAACATGTTTCGCAAATATTTATTTTTTAATGTAACCTTCCTTAAAAATCAAATAAGTAGAATTTATGAGAAATAAAAATACCTTCAGCCAAAAAAAATTGAGTTAAAATATTAGTGAAATTCTTTAACAGTAAAAGAAACACTCTACCGAAATAAATTTGAAACTAAAAGTCACTGGAAGTCCAAGATGTGCGGATAAATACTGCAAACCCTGATTTACGTTAGCTGCTCTAGGTGGAGGTTTCTGTACCAGCCAAAATTTCACAGTTTTCACTTTCCATTTGCCTGTAGCCTTTGTTAGCTCCCAAGCTGTCACAAGTTCAACTAAGGTAACGTTATGTATTCTTCCGTATATTTTAGTAGTTTTGTTCAACATTACACCTGTGCAGTCCTCGTATCATCCAGTCTTCTTGTCTCCGGTCTAGTAAGGCAACTCGCAAAAGGTTACTGTTTAGTTAATTCTTAAACTTTATTTTGGATGCTTATAGCTCATTAATGATTTACATTCAACGAAAGAAATATACTAACGTAACATTTTTCTGCAAATTTATTAAAACATAATGGCTTCAAAATTCCTTAAGATGTTGCAACTTCCTCGTGGTTACCTTAATTGTCTATGCTTTCTTAATTATGTTGTTCAGTTTTTAACTTTTTTATGTTGTGGTAGATATTTTGTTTGGTTTTATGTTCGTGTTTTATGTTTTTGTTTTATCTTAACTTTGTGGGAATTATTATGAATTTTTATTTCATATGTAGGCCTGCGTATTTTCTTTACGCAGCTAATCTTGGCTTATTTTCCCTCTTTTTTTGTATCACATGGTTTTCTGGCACGACAGTGCTGCCATGGCATACGTTTACGTTTCTATTCTAAATAAGGTTCTCCTTTTGCAAATCTCCATCAAACAAATTATAAAAATTTATTATCACACACACGCGCGCACATACAAACACGTACACATCAACACACACAAATATGCACATACAAACACACACAAACACATACACAAACATACACACAAACACATACACAAACACATACACAAACACACACAAACACATACACAAACACACACAAACACATACACAAACATACACACAAACACATACTAAACACACACAACCAAACACAGAAATAAACACACGCAAAACCCAACGTTGCTCTTGAACATTTAGTTTGTGTATTTTACTCCAATATAAATAAATTACTCAAATGTATTTGGACGTAAATACACATTTTAGAAACCGCAGCCAATTCAGTTTTAACGAAACGTTGCTGAAAGTACAGCTGAATGAGAAATTAACAAATCATCTTAACGTGGATGAACGTCTCTGCACAATTCAGAATTTTACCAGATATCGCAACCACTAACATTATTTTATAATGGGTAGTACGCTTGCGTGCCAAAATCACCCTGTGTTGTTACTGAGCAAACAACCGTTTTCGTGGAGCCTCTGACGTACCTACACAATATAACGTAGTTGAATAACGTCATTATACACTTTACGTGATAACTGCTAGCTTGCGACAAGGGATGTACGTAATTACATGTGGCTGTCAACACGACACAGTTGCTGGAAAAATTCGGCTGGAAACTTGTCAATATCTCGCTAGCCCATCGATGACCGGTAACTAAAGGAGATAGGTTTTCTGGCATGGCCGCCATGGTCTCCGGACACAATACAATACTCTGATATAAAACGAGCACTTTATTTAAGGCCAATTTACAGCAACAATAACCAATAATGAATTTTTTTTTGTGGATGGAGGCATCCCAATTGAGAGCTGTGAAATACGTACACTATAGGATAAACCTGGAACTTGTTACACTCTTTACACTAAGAATTGACGTAAGGATACAGTGAACTGAAAAAATCAAGCAAGTCCTCAATTAAATTACCGCTGAGAATTAATTTTTAACTTGAATAAATAAAACAATATTGATTGCTTTTTATATTATCACAAGAAACTGATGTACTAGGTACTAATATTATTACTTTAAAACAGTAGTCGATACACAAATAATCTATACGTAATGGAAAAATTAATAAATTAATTAAAACGAAACTGGGATTGTCACGTGCAGTCAAATCTGAGTAAAAGTTGTAAAGAGAAATTAACATTTGATGCAAGGAGGATTTAGTTTTATACCACGGCAATTCCACGAACAACATATTTTTTTGTTAACTGGTAAGTTTCACTGAGATAAATTTTATTTCTATATCTGTGTATTAGCTGACTACAAGTAATGGTTAAAGTGATAAGATTTTGGCAGGCAGTAAAATGTTGACATGTGGCTTGTTTTCTTGGGGCCACATAAGATCCAAGTTTACTTGACGACAGTTTAAGCGGTGGTGCACTTTACAGGAACGGGTAAAGGCAACTTGTGTTATATCCTACATCTGTGGTTTACAATATTAATGCTGTTCAAGTGGGCAATCCGTAGTTTAAAAAACTGAACGAATTAATGTTTGTTTTGCAGACGTTACACGTTACTAGTGACTACATTTGTCTATTATGGCAACATTTTAGCATGCGTTGTATTTGCATAACGGCACGTAACAATCAGCACTTGCATGATTAAGGCAGTTTACACCCCACTAAAACAAACAGACTTACTGTAATAAAAAATTACACATAGCTTACTTGACACTGGCTACACGCTACAGCTAATAAAAACATAAAAGACGTATTTTTGTATTTAGAACAAAAATGGCTGAAATTACACACACATATACACACATACACACACAAATATATATATATATATATATATATATATATATATATATATATATATATATATATATATATATATGCGTGCAATTTTTCCGCACCCTGTATACCTACACACATACCTACATACACCTACACAACTCTCACACACTCTACCACACTCACTCTCTCTTTCTCTTAACTAGTTGGTCGACCACGGCATTGCCCATTTGGAAGTTAAGGTAAAACTATAACGATAGCTTACCTTGTTGGTAAGATATTGATTATGTGGCGAAAACACATGTTTTGACTTCCCCTCACCCCCGAAAGCATAACTATACCTCACTAGGTTTATGAGATATCGAAGATATCGGGAAAGTAGGTTTTAACCCTTTTTCCCTTTAGTGGGTGCCTATGTTGCAAGAGAAAACCACCATTGAATTTTCACACTTTAAATAGCCACTAATATGTGTGTATATAATATCACAGAAGCTCTCCGATGCCTTGCCTTACGCAGATTCGAACCCAAATCCTCCTACCAACGTTCCATATACCTATGCCAAGACAGATCGACAGAGTTCTTAAGATACTAAATGTGTATATATAGGCCTGTGCCTAAACATGTGGGCAACGGGACGACAAAAAGTAACAACTTTTAAATTATTTATCCGTTGTCATTCCTGGTTTCCACCATTTGTGGAACATTTTATATCTTTACATCTTCTGAATTGCAAAATTTTAAATATCATGTAACAACTTTTTAGGTAATCACAAAAGCTTTCTTGGTCTTTGGTTGCGTTTTGTCATCTTTTAATTGCGGTGTATTTGCGCAATTATTTTTAATTGGCGCGTTGTGTCAACACTGATGTAGTCATTATCACCATTCCTCTGGTATTCGTGTTGCTTAGGTGGCATGATTTTCTTTATGTACTTGTGTCTTCAAAACATTGTATCACTATCAGGTAGGCAGTAAATATTCTCTTCATTGAAGAAAATTAAAATGTAAAAAACGTTAGCACAAAATTATCAAAATAGTTTTCTTGCTCGTGTGCGCGGGGCGAATGTAGGTTCTATATATTTTTTTTCGTAGGTTGTTTAAACGTAATTTTTACTTTCTATTATCTTGTTCATATTTCTTGCTTGCTTCGCTTTAATAACTTACACTGTGTTTATTTTGCATTAACTTGTGTTTACTTACGTTTGTATGGATATAGCTGGACGGGGAAGTTAAGGTCAATGAAGACAAACTGAAGTAAAAATGTGCTGGAATGCGAGCAGGAGAGCCGTGGTGTAGTAAATACGCTGAGAGGTTGTCTGCGACTGTATTTTCGGCAAGGGAAGTTCCTTTATTGTTATTATTGTTACTGAAAAAGTGTGCCTTTGATAGTAATGTTTGCTAATATGTACGTGAACACAGAAATTATATGTGTGCTAACGCAAAATAGTTTCTTTTTCCTTCATCCATCATTGCATGAAATCAGAACCCGATGTGCTCGATGAGAATGATAAAATGTTTTCATATCGAAGTTGAGATTTGGAGTACGAGTTTTGCCTCTCAAAGAACAGCAGTGGAATTAAGTATGGAAGATTATTTCATTGGAACATTATCACGCTTTAGAATAATTAATTGCCTTGTCCAGCACTTATTCATCAGAACGCAGTGTATAAAGTCGTAATTCGTGCTTAGAATTACCAACCTCAGTAGCAAACTGGCAGGCCTAATACACATACAAGCTGCGAGTAAGGAGATTATACCGTTGCCTACGGACTAAACTTGACGTCGCCAGGCTGCGAATGTCTAAACACCGCACACTTGAAATGTTAATGAAAGTACGAGGGCTTACATTTGACGTAAAACTGGCCAAAGTAAAATACTTGCCTCTCTACAGGTGTTTTCATAAAGTAACCTTCTATATTGTCGGGCTATTCTTTTAAAACTGGAGACAAATTAAATTGAATACCACGAAAGTTACAGGGGGAACGTAACATCACAGGGGTAGAGAAAAATTCACTTGACAAAATTAACTAACTTCAAAACAAATAAATAAAATATCTAAAGAACTCAGCAAACTGCGAGAGGAATTTATTCAATGACTGGGAATACGGATATTAGTTACTAAGCCAAGCGCATCCAAAACTGCAAACTATCACGACGACACCGGGTCTGCAGCCTCGGCCGCATGTCACAACAATTGTTCAGCAGTGGCCCGCTTCTGACGAAACTCTATTGCAACAGACGACCTACGCTTCTTGGTTCATTTAATTTAAACAAAGTTCGGTGCAACTCGCCTGCGAAAATAAAACTAAAAAATTTAGCTTCGCGACAATATTTAGGTAGGATTTCTCGGCCTGGTTATCAGATTTTTCTCAGTTACCGTCGATTATCCAGGTTGTGAAATAATGCCTGAGAGCAATTAGGGGTCTTAGTAAGCCGATAATTAAATATACTTCTGAGTATTGTACACATTTGCTGAATGTGTCACTTCACGCAACTACAGCGGAAGATAATTTAAACTGTTTTTCGACCCGAGTAATAGTACATTTTATCCTCTTCAGTAGGAACCCTTGATTTTCTGCGAAAATATACCTGCCCCAACTTTTGTTTCAGTACTTTACGTGCACTTCTGCAGTACTGCTTCATTGCGACTGGAAGCGTGGCTTATTGGAAAGACGTTACCCATTTGACTGTACCAATGGGAATAAGGTTACTGCGATGCCACTCGTCTGGAATTTGCAGTAAAACGTTAATGGGTATTCACGTGGCATTTGTACGGCGTAGTGTGTGTTTTGTAGACGTTACATGTGACTACAATTTACACTAGAGAAAATTGTTTTAACTCTCATATTCTTCCCATAGCAGCATGACAGAGTAAAAATTTGCAAGTTATGGGAACACGCTAGTAACAAAACCAATTGAACTACTCGAATGACATAATATACACTAAAAATTGATAGTATAGGCCATGTGCTAAAATATTTAAAACCACACAACCAAGTCCCTTTGTATTTAAAAATTGGCCATATATGAAGAAAATTGTAGTTGTTTTTAAATTTTTTTTAATACAGAGATATTGCATTGTGTGTTTTGAAACCTATTTCGCATATGACTCATACTATCTAATTATTTCATTCGCGTGGGCCATTGGTTTTTGTAATTAGCATGTTCCCGTAGCTAGCAAATTTTGACTTTTACCTGCCGCTATGGAAAGAGCTAAAAAGTTTCACGAGTGGAAAATGTAGTCAAAAATAACGTCTGTAAAACTAACTCTACGTCGTACAAATATATAATTATATACTTTTGTCACGTGAACACTCTTAAGAGCCCTTATACAGCGGGCTCGTGAAATGTGAAGGGATACTACTAAACGTGCATTGTTATCTACGAAGAGAATACATTTAAAACTATGCTTCTTTATTTTTTAGATATCATGCTTTGACACATGGTTTCAGGGCAAATAAAAATGTCCTAAAACGGTATGTTTAAACTGCCGTCACGCAAAATAATACTAACCAGAATCGTATTTTAAAAAATAGAGAAGCACGCTCTGGACTTTACTACGCTCTTTCAGTAAATAAAAAAGTAGGAACACCGGTTTAAAGTCCAATGGGAAAAAGCCAACGCCATAAACACTGCACGCCGTTTTCGCGCCCTGCACATAAAGGCGACATGTCTGTTGACGCGTGAGCCAGTCTAGCTCTTATCACCTGCCTGCTTTCGTATCTGAGACGTAGCGTCTAGACCGCGGTAACACTGCATACAGAACTACTTCACTTAAACTTGTTCCATTTTTGAAGCGGTTCAGATCGCAGTCTCTCCTCGTTCAAAGTAAACTGGTTTCATATGTAAATTTTATATAATCCTTAAACTGCAATATTATTTAATGATTGACATAACTTCACAGCAGTCAGAATGGCTCGGTTCACCTCTTCATGTCAGTTCTGCACCATGTCACTCCTGTCATAATCTGTTATGGATCTTCAAAGTCCCGTATGGGAGATGGCAGCCTGATGGTTACTTTTAGCAACAATGAAACATAGCTTCGTTGGAATCGGCTTTACCCAGACTAACCTCCCGACGTTTAATCACTCCACGTTGTAGGTGCTGGAATGTTTTAACGGCGCGAAGGCTATGTGAGAGAGACTTGTAATTAAGCAGAGTATTTCCGTTAAATGTTATGCGGTATGCCGATGTATTTGCGTACACTTTGAAACGTGTTAGCTTTACAATGCGACCCCGGTATTTTATCATATGTGTACACGTACATGTTACTGACCTAATTAATTTTAGTGCAGTGTGTGTTTCATTACGCGATAGTGTGCCTGTTCACATTCTGGAAGACGTTCCCATCAAGACCTGTTGTTATGTGAATAGCTTCTCTTGAATGCACTCCAGTTAAGGATAATTTAATTACAACAATTCGACAAAATCCAACGTAATGTTCAATAATATTATTGATATATATATACACACACACACACACACACACATTTAGTTTTGTCACGTTGTAGATGTGAACACACATACAAAATATGAGTGTCCAGGATCAACCGCATAGTAAGCAAACCATGCAAATTCTGGGCTAAATTGCAAACAAAACGGTTAATGACAAAATTTTGAACGATGACATTTTATATGCACGATGTGGCAACATAGCACTGTAGTCAGTTCCCTCTTGTGTTCCACATATACCTTACTTATCTTACTACTACTTTCCTGACCTGCATATAATGGCTGCAAGTTAAAATTTCGACCAGTCCAAACGTTTACGTGACGTAACACTCATAAAATAATACCTGGACGTGGAGTGCAAGTGAGGACAACTGCGTCGATGCGTTTGGTAGGTTAATGAATTTTTTTTTTAAGTAGCCAATAATCGTTAAGCAAAAACAACAGTCCCTGGCAAATAAACATCGCAAAATGCCCACCAATTAAAACACAGAAGAGAACAGAAGGCGGCGCATTAACAAAAACACAAAAACAGAGGAAACAGTTGTAAACAAACAATAACAAAGTGGAAGCAAAGGACGATTAAATGAAGGCTGGGCTATCATATGCACGGGCAAAGAAAAATAATTATTTAAATAACAAAATAGGCTCACTTGCCACAGTAAACAGTTGACACCAGAGGAAAATATGTTGAATGACCACTGTGAAACGTGTGGTTGCTCAAAATATTTATTTAATATTATAATATTAAAATTTTTCTTTTGTACAGTTTTCTTTTCAAATCAAATTCACAAAGTAATTGACAAAAAAATTACATGTGAATTCAAATTTATTATTTTAGAAAAGTACAAAAACATAACATTGAAAAAAAGAGGTAAGTGTGACATCAGTAAATTTATAGATTAAAATACAAATTTAAATGCGGCTTATCTGTTCAAAGTCTCGCAGTAGAAGAGTACAGGATGCTGGGATGACCTCATATTTCCCAGTTACAGCGACGAAACAAGGAAGGCGAAAAGGTGAAGAAAGACGCCAAAATATGTCAGAATGACTGGCAATCTGTAGTTGAGAATGCAGGTCAATAGCCCATCATGTGAATAGTCCAGGACGTGAATCGGCCGAGACGTGAATAGGTCAAGACGTGGACCCTCACTACATAGAAATTACAAAAAAATTATAGAACATTAATTTTAAATATACCATGAAACCACTCGCACAAATATTACTCACAAGACGAGGTCGAAGAGAATCACTTAGCGAAGCTACAGACGAAACAAAAAATTGAAGAAATACAGTTTTTTACTACGTCAAAATATTGAATAGTTACATTATAAAAAAAGAAGTAAATAATAGCAACTCAAGTGCCAAGATCTGCCAAAAAGGCAGGAACAGCAAGAACACCCATCTTGACAATACGTTGGTTGACGGCAAAGTGTTAAGAATTGCAATAGAAGAAGCTGCAGAAACGCCGAACAAACGAGCATCGAAAATTACCAACAACAGTACCAAAGTGCGTGTCGAAGCACAGTAGCATGCGACAATCACGTGATCAGAATCGCTAGACTGCATCGAAATCATGCGGTGAAATACTGAAATCACGCTCTGCAACGACAGTATAGCACGTGGTACGAAGACGGATGTAAGACAGAACAACTGACAGAGGAATTTAAAGCTCAGCAGTTTACATCTTGCTAAGAGGGGGAAAAAAACGCTATACCGCGACTTGGGTCGGCTCGAACTAGTGTAACAAGAAAGAATAGCTGTAATTGAAAGTAAACATTCTGAAATATAACTAATAAATAAAATTTACTCAATAACATTAATTGTTGTTAATATAAATCAAACAAAATATAACAATGCAAAAAAATTAATAAGCCTGAGTTTAGAACATTTTTATAAATAAGAAAATTATATGTATATTATATAAGTCGTGTCGAATTTGATACGGCACACAACCTTTGTGCAGTATTGCCACACGGACTAGCGGCATCGTCCGGCACGATTCCCACATGCGAAAATCCGGGCACCAACCCCGCCTGGAATTGAACACACGTCTCCTTGGTGGGAGGCGAGAGGTCTAACCCTCGACCACAGCGGCCCCGGTGACGTGAATTTCTTTAGTTGTAATTTTTTTAATTTACACAGTTTTATATTTTCCGTTATAAACTGCGTGGAATTTCGTACTTACATCTAGTGTTTCTAAAGGATAATTGTACTTTTTCATTCGTTGAAATGATCAGTGTTAGTAAAATTAAACACGATTTACTGAAATAAGGGTATACGTTCAATATCGAAGTGAAACTGTACGTTAAAATAGTCTAGCGAGAGTTCAGACGGAAAAAAACATTGATAAACTTAAAAATAAAGTTCATAAAAAGACTAGTTCATTCGTTAAATGACTATTAGCAACACGAGGTAAGTATGTTTGGCATACGAAATTCGCGTCACGTAAAAGCAAACAGAGCTGATCAGCACTTTTGGAGAGCGTCATATCATATACACTGACACACACAATTGTGGCGTCAATAAATATTAATATGTCTGACTCTGTGGTTGGACCAAATGAATCAAGAACTAGCTTCCCACATCAGTAATCCAGGTTACATTCATTCCCAGGAATTTTCGTATTCGATTTTGCCAGGGGCTCTCCCGCTTAACCCGCCCGTCGCATTCAATCACTTCTGTATAGAAGTTTTTCAATTTATGTCGCCTTTCCGGGAGTGGCAGACGTGTACAAGCTGCCAGTCCGTTTATTGTCGGGGCGTGAAACCTTGCCCTAGAGTACTCTTTACATACGATATTTTTGTATTTAGTTACAATAACTTCTGTGTAAGGTGAGATCTGTTCACCACCTTTTTATTTACTCTGAAGTGTTTACAATACACTTGGCTAACACACAGGATGTTGCAAAATTGCATGTCAATATTTTAGGAAAACAATCCTAATTCTAGAGGATCTAAACATGTTCTGTGAATGAAGACCTGGAAACACGTCGTTACTGTACTGCAGGCTTTGTGACCTGCAGTGCATGACGTGTGGTGGATCATATTACTGCCTAATTAATACTACATCACCGTAGAGCCCACGATTTTACACGAAAATAATTCTGCAACTGTTTGTTTCAATGCCTTAAATGCACATATTAAGCTCTGCTTCATGGTTATTGACAGAATGTATTATTGCTAGGGGCCTGAACATTCCGCCAATTCAGCGACCTGCACGTTAGAATGCACTATCCTATGCATACTGAAGCCCTGACCATGTGTCCACTAGCTCCTACTGAGCGGAACAACAGACAATTAATAAATAGGGCTTGAATGTGCATAGGACAATGGATTCTAGCAAGCAGGTCACTGAATACGCGAAATTTTCCGGCCCAAATTTATTGCACAGACGTGGCTCATTTGACTGTGCCAACAGGAACAAGGTCTGTGATTTGCGGGTAGAACCCTAGACGCTGAGAGTTAAAAACAGCCAATCACTGACCATGAAGCATGGCTGCATATGTGTTCATTAGGTATTGAAACAAACTGTTGCAGAATTCTTTTCGCGAAAAAGCTTGGGCTCTATACATCGGACAAGGCCAACTGTCCAGATAAACACGACTCTTTGGTACTTAGAAGTACTAATAATATTAGGGACCCTGTTTTTTTTTTCGCGAAAATAATTCTGCCCTTGTTTGTCTCAGTGCATTACATCTACAATTCTGCTTCATGGTTATTGGCAGCGTGTCTGTGTGAAGAGCCGTATCTCATTTGGCTGACCCAGTTACAAAAAACTTTCCTGCAACACCACACGTCTGTGATTTGCCGGTAGAATCTCAAGGCTCGCGACAGTTAAAATATCCAATCACTGACCACGAAGCAGAACTGCAGATGTGCACGTAAGGCACGGAAACAAAGTGAGGCAAAATTCTTTTCACGAAAACCAAAGGTCCCTGCTAATAGTAGCTGAAGTGTCATTCCACAGTGAGACGGTCCAACACGAAGGGCGTGCACCGTGTCATTTACTGTGAAGTGCAGTGCAGAAATGGTGCATTTTCGGATGTATGTTCCTACGATACGTTTTGATCCTCTGTATAGGCCTATATGAGAATAGTTCCTCCAAAATATTGACGTGCGATTTTGCAACATTCCGCACCCAGTTACACTGAAAGAGTAAAAATAAGTAGGACTTACATTTCATATTTTAACTTTAACTGTAGGCGTATTGCACCTACGATATCATTCCTGCCTGGTTGTTAAGCAAATGATATTAGATTAAACATAGTGCGGAAATCTCTATTCATTGTACCATTAGCACAGTACCGCATGTCACGGACTGAGACAGGAAGAGGGTGAGAAGAGAGAAGGAAGGGTAGGGTGCTCGACGGCGCCGAAGAAGCACACTAGAGTATGGAGGAAGGTACTGAGCTTGTGGCGCACCCCATTGTCGGTGGGAATGGTGCCATTACCACTCATGCGGCCTGCACGGAACTGTCCACGATTCACTGCTCATGTCATTCCCACTGCTGTGCTCCGTAACGCCGCACGGCCGTGTGCATGATAGGCCTATTAACAGAGCACTGTCTTTTTATCTCGTGCTGTACGTTATATGTTCTCAGTCTAGAGTGTAGAACCTAGCTCATAATATGGAATCACTTTACCTACTTTGATGATGATGTGGATCTCGTTTATGGGACAAATAGTCAATTTCTTTACAACGGTGGAAGTCAAACTTATTTCAGCGAGTGTTAAGTAGCACGGCGTTTGTTTATGCGTGACTGAAAAGCCCTTCGCTCCGAAAAAAAACTTTAAGTAGGCGTACTTTAATCAATTCTCATTAAATATTCACTTTATAATTTCTATACGAGCTCAAAGTTGGCCAGTCAAATTGCCAACAGTGAGATAAAAGTGAAGCTGGTGCTAGTAACCTACATGATGTATCAAAACAAAGAACCATCCTTGTCGAAATAAACGTCATGTTTACGCCTGCCTATAAGGTGCTATACACTCGCGAGCAAGATTGTCCTTAAAGTCTAGTTAAGTTGCGGTTTATTTGCGATCTGCTTGCAACAGAAATGAACCAATCGATTTATAAACGGAAAAAGTGCGAGGTATCCGTTTACGAAGTGTCTGCCATCGTCAGATATGTAGAGTAGCAGTAATTTTGATAAAAATGGTGTCCAAAAGACACTCTTTGCGAATAAATGTTAAATAATTTATAAAATGATATATTTTATAAAAAAAATGCAAACGCTACATTTGAAGAGCATAATATTTCCAGCAAGAAACTTTTAAATTAGTCATTGTATTACAATGAATTTTCAAACTGCAGAGCCTCAACTATTTCCATCAAAGAAACACTACTTCAACATAAAAGAGCAAGGATATCAAACAAACGGTCGAAAAAACGGTACATATTTTTTGGAGTAATTAATAGTATAAATACATAGTGTACTTTTTCTGTAAGATTATTTTTGTTTAATACTTAAAATTTGAATTGTCGTCTAACTAGAGTACCTCAGTAATATGAAAGATTATCAGCTGTTCAGTTAAAATTGTTTTCGGAAAGTAATATTTAACTGCTGATTGATATGCGAGTTAAAATACGCGATTGTATAAAATAATATTATAAATATTTGTATTTTTTTTCAGAGAATGGTGGAATAAGAAAAAACGACGTAGAAGTTAGAATTATGTAAAATACAACAGGACATGATACGGTGGAGGTATACGAAGAGCAGTGTTTCCTTTGTAATGCGGCTTTAAGTAATTAATAATGTTCTAAATTGACGAATGAAGGCGTGTAAGGAACGCAAAATAAGTCCTTTCCATGTCAACATAGGCCATCGTGTTTATAAGAGATACCTAGTAAGATTTTTAAGTTTAAAGTCTCCTTTTCGTCTCCTGCCGACAAGGTCACCTGGGAAATACAGTGTAAGATCTAAAGACCCATTATTTAATTGGAAGGAGAATTGCTTATTCTGTGGGGAATAGTTACTCCGCGGGATATTTTTAACAACCATTCATATTTTGTCCGCACTACAAGCTTTCACGAACGTTGGCTGAAAGGCTGTGCAGAGCGTAACTATAAATGGACCTTGGAAGTGCATGATAGAATTTTATCTGCTGTCTCAGATATTCATGCAACAGATGCTTGTTATCATCAAATGTGTAGTGCAAGCTTTCGTACAGATAAATTTATACCAACTTACCGTCTAACATCTCAAGCAGACCATCAGAATCAACTGGACGGCCAGAGGATGAAGAACGCCATGAAGAATTTCTAAAGGTAGCACGGTACTACGAAGAAAATGATGAACATATTACAGTTGGTGTTTTAGTAAACAAGATGGCAGACAATCTACCAAATAATGTAACAATATTGCCTTATTCAAACATGTATGCGAAAGAAACGTTATTTGACAACTTCGAGTTACTACCACAGTCTCTCGAGTAAAGAAAGGAAGCAGTTAATATTCTTAGAGACATTATCAGAGTGCAAGAACCGGAGACACAGAAGAAAATAAAGGAGAGCTAATTCTTGTAGCAGCACGCATTATTAGAGCAGATGTGAAAAAAATTGAAGTAGTCGTAGCGGATGACTATGCATCATCAGTAGAAGACATTATGCGTAGTGCAAGCAACACTTTTCAGTTCTCCGACAGTCTTCGGACATTATTGGTAGTTCTTGTAACTGGAAAGGACAACACATGTAAGGTTGTATCTATTGGCCGAGCCATTGCAGAAACTGCGCGCCTAAGTCATGCTACAACCTTGGCAACTGGGATAAGGAGTGCTTGTTTATTTCAACACAGGTTAAAGAATTTTAGTCAATACACTACATAGCATGGGGTTTTTCATGTTCGTATTAAGAGGTGTTACAATTTTCTCGATTTTCATCTGCAGCGATTGGTAATGATCTGCCTGGATATAGCCATGGAAGTCTTATACAGTATGCTGCAGATAATTTTGACCATAATTTTGCCACACTGGATGGGCATGGAACATTTCGTGGCATGGGTACCATAGCGATGATCACCGGAGTATCTAAGTCAACAAATGTAGCAAGAAAACTAGCATCCTTATGTACTGTCACTACCCCTTATGTTAGGGGCTAACACCTCACTAATGGTAACGGTAACAAATTACGAGGAGGGAAAACGTGGGTTTCGAATCCCTATTAATTTGCGAGAACACTAAACAAAAGTAAAGATAAAAGATCACTCAATCCAAAATAATTCAGAAACTAATGACCTCAAAAACATCAGTAATGGTATAAACCTAAACGGTAAAGGGCAGCACTAGCTGTAAGAAAAAATAATCACATTGAAATTCCAGTAATGGAAGAGGTAATACGTAGTTTAACTTCAAATAAAATAGCATAGAATTCCAGGTTCAAACCCAAAAAGGGATTTATTCAGAAGTCAAACAAACATAGCAAAGCAGTAACATAATCATAAGCATTACACAATCTCAATAAATTGCCAACGTTAGAAATGAAAATACAAAATCAAAAGCACTCAACATCGATTCCACCATTTATATTCAAAAGTTGTAAGGAAAGTACCAAATTAAGCTGAACTGTAAATCGCATAAAAAAAACCTTAGTCGAGATCACTGAATGGGGTGTGTAGAAAATACAACACAAATTTACACTTTAATTAACCTTCTCCTTATAGGAAACTAATTTCAACAACAACAATGCTGAGTCCCATACCTCAGTAGGATACACACACAATACATTCACAAATCTGAATAAACCCGATATACTTATATAGGAAGAAATCTTCAGGGGAACACTCGCCCAAAAATACACACAAACTACACCATAAACTGCCGAGCCCCATACCTCAGCAGTATGCACACTCTTAACACCACTCATATAGTCTCAATAAAGCGGGCACATTAATCTTAATGATTTAAATTCATTTACATTACAGTCGTTAGTTGAACTCAGCTTTAAAAATATCATTATCTTCATTAATTTACTTCGTGTGCCGGTAGTGCATAGTTTTGTGTTCGAAGGCATTAACCCTTTTTCGTGGCGTAAAAAAAAATATTTATTACGTTTTTCTTATAAATGGAAGCAAATTTAAGTGGTGTAAGCGCAGATTCATCAAGGCGGAAAAATAGAAATATTTCTTCTCAAAATGCTTCGGTTGAATTTAAATTTTAAAAAGTTTTTTTAAAGGGAAATAAGAAGCCTCGAGAAACACAAATTAAATGTAATGTCTGTAAAAAATTATTATAAATCTTCATTGAGAAGAAAAACTTTTAGCAACTAAAAAACATAAATGTAATTTACTAGAGTAATGTGAAAAATGCGGAAAGTATTGTAAACAAAAAAAAATAAGTCATGAAAAACTTAGAACTCATAAAGGTCATCCCCTATAAATTAAAAATAGTTTAAAAAATATTTAAAAATTAATATAAAGTAAATTAAAAAGAAATGTAAAAAAGTCTATGTGAAACAAGAAATTTGTGGGAAAATATTAAATCAATCAATTTTACAAGAAGAAATACGAATGAAACCAAAAAATATACAAGTCGCAGAAAAAATATAAAAATTTTGTATTTGATGACTAGGGAAAACATGAAACAGCAGAAGCATTCGAAAATATATTAAAAATTTATTCCATTAATTGTATAAATGATGGAATAGATCCAGCAATATATTTTAATGCCATTAAAGAAATTCTAATAAATAAAAAAGAAGAATTAAAAAAATAATTTAAAAGTAAATTTCCTTCTTTTCTACTCAATATACAAGGTGGCTAATTAATGATGAAAAATATCGAGAAATCTTTTTTAAAACTAAAATTTATATAGTTTGAAAACAGCTGATTTACATGCATATTATAAAGGAATTATTTCACAAATATTAGCTGAAATTGGTGCATTTGAAGCGAAAGAATATCGGTGGGTGCTAAACATAATAAATTTTTTAGAATTAAGAATAAATAAATATCTTCCAAGAAATGGAGCTTCTTATGTTAAACTTCTACAAAAATTAATGATAAACAGGTTGTTATTAATGTTATAAATAATTATCAAAAATGTTTTTATGGTCTACTTTATCAGCGTTACATCCTGTAAAACTTGACCTACACAAATCAACTAAATATATTCAATTTTAACATAAATTTAATAATGCATTCGAAGGTTTAGAATTTTCAGTGCAATTAAATAAAATTCTTTTATTTGAAAATAGAGCTAATATTTATGTTAACGTTTATGCATGCGAAAAAAGAAGAAAAGGAAATTGAGTATTTATTTTATCCTCCAAATATTATAAAAAATATAACCGATATATATATATATATATATATCTTATATAATATACATATTTGAAATAAAAAAAAAACTATCAATACAGTTATATAAAAATGTCATCATAAATAACACTTCGTACAGAAAATGTCCCAAATACCCAATGGATTGGATCTTTACAATGTACTTTACTAGGTTCACCACCAAGTGGGCCACTTGACGGAAGATAATCTGGACAGCATTGCTTATGTTGACATTTAACGAGATGTAAGGATATTTTTTTTTATATTAGTATTTTTTTTTACATTTTAAAACGATTTGCACTCTTTAAATTTCAACATTATGTTTTTCCCTTTTTACGTTGATTTTGTAAAAATGCTTTGATAAAGAAATAGTGAACAAATTGCCTAAATAATTTGATAATTCCTAGGAATTCGTTTTTTTTTTGTAAAATTTCGAACAGGATAAAGGGTCACTGCGTTCGAACATACTGATATACACTACTTGTACCAAAACAGTAATTAATCTTCAAAATTACAAGCAAGCAGTTATACATTAATATGCCACTAAATTAAATTAAACTGTAAAAAATTTAATGTCTCTCTCTCTCTCACATTATTTTACAGAAATCATAATAAATTTACTAAATCAAAACTGTGAGACCCCAAACGCGAAAGTTAATTTTACTTTAAAAATCAAGAAAATATCAACTGAAAAAAACACTAACAAGACACTAGGACGTGGGCTATCATGCTACAGGACTTCAACTCAAGAAAAAGGAAACAGTAAACTAAACCAGATGCCCAAGTTAATCAGATATAAGTAGAGACTGGAAAAATTCGTTGTTTCACTGACCTGTACGCTAGCCTCCAAGAACATGTGTGTACTAAAGCATACAGTCATCATTACCTGCTCGCTGACACACAGTGGTATGTGCCCGGATTTAGTCCAGTTTATATCACTGGCTCAGCGACTTCCAAGAAGTGTCAAATAATACAAGGGCCAGTGTTAAATGTGACACCAACAAACAGTGATTTGAATTCTAGCGTGAGCCCGAAAAAAAAACGCGAATTTTTCAGGTCTCTAGTCGTAATTAGTAGAGATGATGGTATATCGCGAAAATGTTTTGTGTCAACATAGCCTTGAAAACACTGACACAACGTAGCTGTCTGCAGACCAATAACATGCACTAAATATTAAAATAGCGGCATTCTTATTGGCTCCGTCAAATAGGGCAGTAGCTCCACGTACAAGGAAAAGCCAGTAATCTTTTGATAAGTTAAACGTATGTTGAAGCCTAGCAAATAGTCAAGTTTTCCCGCGATAAACCATAATCTCTAGTAATTAGTGACATGAAATATTCGCGTTTTCATTTAGCCCCTAGCTAGAATTCCAAAACTGTAGGTTTGTGTCTCTTTCGCAACTGGCCTTTGACTTATTTGACACCTCCTGGCAGTCGCTGAGCCAATAATGGAACTGTATCTAATACACACCTATATCACTTTAACAACAAGCAGCTAATGAGCATCACTGCTGTCTGCTTCAGTTCACAGGCATTATTGCAGGCTAGCCTACATGTCAGTTAACCCGCCAATTTTTCCAGTCTCTAATTATAAGTCCTGCAGCATGACAACCTACTCTACATTTACGATGACGAAAGACAAGAACACTTACATGACGCTGGAAGCCGACTGGGCGCACATACGAAAAAATCACGGTTATAAACACTAGAAGCGAGCAAGAATATTAACCTAAATGTTGTCTGAAAAACATGGCGGAAGAGCAGATACAGTCAAGAAACACAATTATATCTAGAGGTACGTAAATTTCGTAGATACATTCCAGGTCAGGTTGAACGCCAATTATGTATACTTCATTGCCATGTCTGTGACTTGCTGGCGGCTGTTACGAAACGCGTTTTGACTACTGCAAGCCCGTAGTAAATAAGGAAATAATGCGAAGTGCTATCGCTTGCTACTTGCTTGTACGGTTATAAACCAATAGATAATCGAGTGTGGCCAGTGGGTGTATAGGACTGACAAGTCTAGGCTGCTGCCAGATGAATCCGCGAAACTGACGTACCTCTAATTATATCTAAATCTGAAATTTCAAATGGAAAGCACAATACAATAATTATACACCTAACTATGTACAATTTTAATAATATATTAAACTGCTTTCTTAAAATCACAATCAAACAGGAGATGTAATAATTATAACTCATGCTAATGTTTTCTTGATGTACGGCAACATGGTAGTGCAAGGGTAACGCGGGGTTAGCTGCACTGTCTGTTCCAGTGTCTGCTTAGTTCACAACAAGTCTATGGCGAAGATACGTGATGTTTACGAAGCTCAACTGCGTCGAAAATGTTCCAAACTATTACCAAATGTTGTACAAGGACGATATTTGCTATTACAGGTGGATCATAAGGTATGTAAGAGTGTCCGTTTACGTGAAAGTGATAAAAACATAGCTGCGGAGAATACACATCCCGATTTAAATCAAATGAAAACATAGTTGCTGATAATTCACAATGTCCGTAATGCCTCGTGCACCGTTTAGTTGCGTGGCGAACCGACAAAGGAAATAGTTGACATTTCCAAGATTAACCTAAATATGTATCCATCCACTTCTACTGGACTACGCTTAATAAAGTGTGTACCACATGAATTTGATTCTAAAATTACCGATACTACTACACATATTGTTCGGCTATGGACCTTTTCTCCTGCACCTCAATGGCATGGCTTATGTCACGAGATATTCAAAGGTGATCGTCCAGGAAAGACTGTGATCTCAGTACTGCCTATGATTGACATGGACCTGACTAACCTTTCATGAATATACTCAACGCTTCGTTATATATGTGATCAAGCCAAAATGTATAACCATACACTCATTATTACATTTGATCAACCATTATTTCTAAAAGTACGTTGTTATTGCCAATGAAAATCCACAAAGTCCTCTACAGCAAGTAATATTAAGACTGGGTGCTTTTCAGACGCTTATGAGCTTCATGGGATGCATTTTATGCAGTAGTGTGTCTTTTTCACAAATACATGTATCTCTGTAGTTTAAGAATGAATAATGTTAAAATGATGAAATACAGAGTACCTTACAGAAAATGCAATTCTCTTTAATTTTGACACTGACTTTTTTCTTATAAAGTGCGCCGTTTATTAGTTATCATTTACTTTTTCGTTAAGAGTGTCTTTTTACCACCATTTTTTTTAATGACCGCGATTCTACACGTATGACGATGGAAGACATCTCAGAAACGGATTCCTCACAATTTTTCAGTTTATAAATTGTTTTGTTCATCTCTGTTGCAAATAGTTCCTCAGATGAAGTAATTATGCATAAATTTTCTGACTATTAGTGTAATATTGTATTTTTATTTAACTGGGCATTACGTCTCGTCAACATCAACGTCATTGACGGGCACACAAAACCTTACAGGAGGACAGAAACCAGGAGAGAAATCGCCCATGGCCTGTTCCAAGGAATCATCCAAGCATTCCCCCTACTATGGAGGGATTTTGGGAAACTATGGAAAACAGAAATAGAAGTATGGATGGCCGGAGCCGGGAATCGAACATGAGTCCTTCGGAATGTGAGACCCACTTGTTACGGTGCGCCACCGTTAGGTTATTTTGTTGTAGAGTCTCAGTATTTTTAAAATTAAATCTGTTGATGTTTGTAGACTAAGTCAGTGAGTTCCAGTTACACCAGTTAACCGAAGTGAAAAGAACAAAAAAAAAGTGCATACGTGCTTAGACAGCTTCATGCGCGAGTCATGGAGGTGTCTTCTATCTGAACATTATTCTTAGTTACCGCATTCATCTCACTAATTAGGCTACCCGGTCTGGCTAGGCTAGGGATGCCAACTACAGTTACCTCCAGCCCAACCTAATTCAAGCTGACGGTTGTTCAACCGGATAACAACATCCAGATAGACAGGTTATTAGTATGCAGAATGTAATCCACCTGAATTCTGGGGGAAAGTGGAGATGAAATTGGGGAGTATAAATGACTCTCTCGGAAAATTAAACTAGCACGCTCTGGCAACGTACTTTCAGGCAACTGGCTGAAGTGAAAGCAAGTGTTGTTTATTATTGTATTTTATTTGTTACATGATTCCTTTACCTCTTTGATTTGTACACTCGAAGTTAGTTTCCTTTTCACTGAAAGAAGTATTTAGTTGCGTTACAAACAAAATTAAAGTCTCTTGTAATCCAAATATGAGTCTACGTTTACTTGACATCACATACATAATAAAATAATACCTATACGAACGTGAAGTGTAAGAGTGGCCACTTCATGCAGTGTTGCCACATTAAGCACGTAAAATGTCACTGTACAATATTTTACCAATTGAATTTTTCTTTTCAATTTGTAACGTGCCACATGGTCGCCACCGCAATTAACTGGAATAATAGGAAAAAGTGTTACTCAACTTTCATAAATTACAGACAAAATCATAACTTCGCCTTGCAACCATTCTTTCTTCTCGCCATACGACGGCGATGAAATAACTTCAGTAATTTGTTTACACTTTGTCAGTAAGCAGGTGCACACGGCCTATTTAATATTTGGGCACATGCCAAATATTTTACAACTATTTTTACAGTTTGAACAAATCTGACATGGTTACTGAGGAACTTATCGAAGCTGTTCGGAGTAACTCAGCATTGTACGGTCAGAGCAATGACAAGTACAGAAATACAGATTACAAGGACAGGATTTGTAAAAAATTTCGAAAGAGTTAATAGCTATTAATGTCATAAATTCTAAACGCAAATACGTGAGACCTATTAATACATTGTGTTATGTTTTATGGTCGGTTACAAAATTAAAGATAACAGTTTATTAACGTTTTCGTAGGCCTAAATAAAACTGGAAAAATCTTTACAAATCAAGAAAAAATAATGTAATGGTTCTCTTTAATCAATCACACAAATAATACTTAAAATATAAGTACATCAACAAAACTTATATAATAATGGTACGGTCTCCTCTTACACATAAAAGAGCGTTGTTAAACCATATATTTCATACCACTGGCGACTCTTTGAAATGCTTAACGTCAGGAACATTCATTGTCACTCTTAATATTTAATTAACTTTTAAATTTAATTTTTGTTTAATGTTTAGTATTAGTTTTTATGTTTGTTTAGTGCTTAATGAGATTTTTAAACGTTTGTAGTGAGACACCTGTCCATGCCATGGTTATTTTGATATAATAATTTAAAACTGTGTGCAGTGACGCTGTCTTAGACTGCCCTGTTCGACCACGCTGATACTCTGAACTAGTTTGAAAAACAGAATAACTAGAGATGATGGTTTATCGCGGGAAAACTTGACTATTTGCTAGGCTTCAACATACATTTAACTTACCAAATATTACTGGCTTTTCCTTGTACGTGGAGCTACTGCCCTATTTGACTGAGCCAATAAGAATGCCGCTATTTTAATATTTAGTGCATGTTATTGGTCTGCAGACAGCTACGTTGTGTCAGTGTTTTCAAGGCTATGTTGACACAATACATTTTCGGGATATACCATCATCTCTAAGAATAACTTTTTTCCCTCACCATATGTTCTGGTTTGGACGTCTTAATTAATACAAAAGTTGATCAGTGAAGATTATATTTGTAGGCGTTGCATGTTTCAAAACTTACGTTACAAGTTTTGGGAACAGTACTACAAGTGTGACGTAGTTATTTTGTGACACGATCGACATACTTTTATAACCTGACGCAAGTTCATTATAATAGCGTGGTATAATTCTATACGTCTATTGTGAACATTGCCAGTAAGTCATTCAGCACAAGTGAGTGTGGAAAACTTTTGAATAAGCGGAGTTAGAACTTGTTGAAAAACGACTAAGTCCCGAGTGTATATGAAAACTGTTATGGTGGACGTTTTCGTTTTTGTAAATTAAATAAAGAAGATTACATTGACGATATCGACGTTCCGAAATAGCTGGTTAGACGTTGACCTGTAAGAAGAAAACTAAAAGGTGTTTTAAGTACTCACTGTAGTGACGTGTTTTCTCCAGCCCCGTTTACGGGGCTTTCGTCAGGCAAGCTCCGGGGAAGTAGACACGTACAACACCGGCTTACGCACGTCATGCGGCCAGCTAGGTTTCTCACATACTGCCGGCAGAACGGACCTTGCTAACTACGCGCTGAGCGATCGCGGCGTTGCTGGTGGCTAAAAATGGAACTTCAAAACCTACTTTATTGGTTGGTTTAACTCGACAGGTTAGCAGACGAGGAGCGGACGGATATTGTGGAACTCTTTTCTATCAAGAAAATACTACGCCGGAACTTTATTCCTTGGGGAAGGGGAAGCTCCGAGTTGGAAATAAATACTGCTGTCTCGCTAGGGTCGGGGACATTTCTACTGGATGCATTGCATCCAGTGTCAGGGGCAGGATGACAAGTTAAGTATAAACCTACATGAGGGGCCATGGTGGCCTAGGGATCTAACAGAACAGATTATGACGGCATAGAATGTTTTCGTCGCCAGTAAT
>PNEQ01135563.1:0-28143 GCA_003012365.1 Medauroidea extradentata
ACACCTAGGCGTCCAGGCGGACTTTCTGCTCCTTTTGTCTCTGACAATCTAAACCCACTTCTCCCAAGTCACCTCTGGATGTAGAAGTTGTAAAAGGTGCAACCCGCCTGAACAAAGCTAAGTATATAGCTTCCAACTTTGCCGCACGCAGCACTGTTTCATAACGTTCGAATCTATCCACTCTAAATTCCCAAACACTGGATATTTATAAGCTTCGTTTAGGACATGGCTAGACACGTAATGGAATTCTTCGTTTGTTGGCCAGACTATCTGCACTACACCTCAACGTAGCAGCAGTTCGCGAGAGGAATCGGTTATCGGCACAACAATCTACGCACGTATCGGGTAACACACTGCTTGCTCTTGGACTCGCAGTGGAAGAAGTGTCTAACGAACATACAAGAAAATCTACAAATGTTAACCTAGTTGGCTGGATTGCCCTTACCGTGCCCGAAAGCCTTAAGCAAATATTTTATCGAAATCTACCTAGAACTTGGAAGGAAGTTTTATTTTAAATGTCATACGGAAATTTTACACACGTATAGAACGATAGTTATGTATTAAACCGAACGTTTTCTTATTAGTGCACGTCAAACTAAATGGCCCTCATATCTTACAAATTAACAACACTTAGATAACTAACTCCCCCGCGCATCAGAAAATAGGACAGTGCAGACGAAGATGGCTAGAAATGAGGATACCTAGAGTGTCTTGTTGTCTAGTCTGTGGTGAATTGTCGGAGTGACAGCTACAGTTCTTTCACTGTGTGTAGCTACATTTTGGCGGTCCAAGTCCAAGAGAGCTAAGAGAATAATTGCCACAGAACCATACGTAATGATTGTCGTTAACCTTTGTCGTCGCCTTCTCCGTCATCGTTGTCCTCACCAGTGTCTCCGTCGTCACCGCCGTCGTCATACTCTGCGCTGGAACACAGTCCTGCGACAACAGTGCGTCGTGTTCGACCTTTGCGCCTCCTTGGAACCAAACACGACCGCCTCGCCTCGCCTCGCCTCGCCTGTCCGCAACGTCGCTTCCATTAGGCGGCAGACGAGCAGGCAGAGAAACGAAGAGACAGCCGCTGTTCGTCCTTGAACCCACTACACTGGAGCCTTTGCGGCCGTTGGTAAAAACACGGCGGTGTTGCTTCGAGTTCGTGTGGCGAGTAGACCCGGGGTCGGCTGACTCAGTTTGTGAGAAGTCCACTGTAGTCAGTGAAGTGAAGTGAAGTGAAGAGATTTTTGGTCAGTAGTTAACATCTAGGTCTTAAAGGGGTATGGAAATGTAAGATGCCGAGCGAACGACTGAAATTATCAGTCGTCGATGAAATATTAACTACTTATTATAATTGGATTATATTTTTTGCCGAGTAGATATTTTATTAGCGGATGTCTATGTATACAGCACTAGGCGGTAGTATGATGCTTTGCTTCAAAGTAAAGAATAAAAAACGGTCTTTAGAAAAATAAGGGCTTGAAAGCACAAAATCCATAAAAATTCAATATCCAGGCCTCTATAATAACCTAATTCAAAAAATACTCTCGTTTTGATTTGAAAATAATTTTTACATCCGGAAACCTCTGCGCGAGAGGATAGAAAAAAATACTATAAAATCTAAATGCCAGTATTTTTACAATTCGGTCATTATAGAGACCTGGATATTATCATATTAAAAATTAGAATAATTTTATTTTTTACCCATTTTTATGGATTTTGTGTTTTCGATCCCTTGTTTTCTAAAAAAAAAAAAAAAAAAAAAAAACATTACAATTTTTTTACTCTAAAACAAACGATAATACTGACTATTGCTGTATAAATAGATGCCCACTAATACGATATATATTCGGCGAAAAATTTCCATTGAACTATGATGAGTAGTTCAGTTTTTATGGACGATTGAGTATTCCAGTCGCTTGCTCGAGATCTTACCTTTCCACACCCCTTAACGCTGGTGAAGGGTGACATGATGTGAGTATGGAGCAGCGCCGAAATTAAGAGGCGGGGAGAACGGGAGATCCCCGGCACGATTTCCACGTGCGAAAATCCAGGGATCAAACCCAAATCACGTTGGTGGAAGGCGAGTGCTTTAGCCACAGCACATACCCCGGCCTCACTCCACTGTAGTCGCAGACCGGAGTTTATTTCGTCTCGACCATTAACCTTAACGCTAACTTCAAATTTAAAAACACCGCTTGTGAGTTTTCGAGACCGTTTTGATTTAAAACACTCATGACAATTCCGGTCCGGTATATAAAAGTACGTTTATAACTTAATTTAAAACGGAAGAACAGTTTCACCACGCCTGTCATAAGTATTCCTCGGAAAATCATATAGATCGCACAACTGAATAAAATGTGGAATAATACACTGTTCCAAAACAACTATATTTATGTATACATATATTAACTGGCGGATTTGCAAATGAGCAAGGAAACGTTTTCTGATAGAATAACACGACATTCAATATTAAATAAATCAAATTTTATGAATACGTTAGCCACACAAATTGTAATGTAACAAACGATGTGTCACGATTAGTGACTAAAAGAGTAGTGTAGAATTTGTTTTGAAGCCTATAAAGAAAGTGCATTAAATAGATGTAAAGACTTCTAGAGCAGAGAATCTATTCATCTCAATTTCCCGAACGTACGTTTGAAAGGAAGTTTTAAACATATTCTCGTGTTGACCAAACTTTAATTGTTAGACCCTCACAATATCTGTATGTTATAAACCAGGTTATGCAAGCACTGCTGGGAACTTGCCTTCACTCAAGTAGGTCTATATAATTATGAGAATCTGGAGAATCACAAAACTGGAGAGTGCGCGTAAATTTAAACCACTAAGTTTTAACTAAAAAAAATATCTGTAGTGAACATTCCCGGACAAATTATGTTGTGGTAAACACAAAACTATTTTTTTTTTGTGGTGAGCGCAAAATTAATTTTGCAGGTTCAATACCAACAAAATATTTTGTAGATGCCACAAAATATTGTTTCCCGCCATGCTTCATAGTTTAAAGGGTTAAACTAGCACTAAAAAGTATAATTTTAATTTTCTTTATGACTGCGTAAACTTTTTATAGCTGTAAAGGGATATGCGGACGTATAGATAAACGTGTATTCAAATTAACGTGGTAGTGGGTAATTCCAGGTAAGTAGGTTGGACAGTTAGTAGGGCCACGATTTTGTCGCGAAAAGATTTTTGCCCCACTTTGTTTCAGTGACTTACGTGCATATCGGCAGTTCTGTTTCAAGGTTATTGGCAGCGTGACTTTGTTCCGACACGTTTCTCATTTTACTGCACCAATCAAAATAAGATTATTGTGAGTCTGTACGTCTATAATTTGCCAAGGCAAGTGAGAGTAAAATCATCCAACCACAGACGGCGTAGCAGAGCTGCAGGTGTGCACATGACTCATCGAAACTAAATGTTGAAAATATCTTTTCGCCATAAAATCGCGGCTCTAACAGTTAGTTATAAGTACGTCGCTTATAACTGAAATTCTGATGTGAATGAATAGCAAAGTGAAACGCAAACTATCCCACAAACTTAGTACATCGTGGGCAGCAACTAAATACAAAGACCCTAAAAATCTGAATATATCATAAGGCTCTAAAATGCTGAATTCCACGCATTACCATTTTCATAAGGCAGGCGAAAACATACTAATGCTAAAGTTAAGATAGATTTGGCCAGACAGTTTTAATTATCTTTGAGTGACGCTACGTATTCAAAATTTTTTTCATTAAAAAGAGGTCCTCATTAAAAATTATGTATTGCAATTAACTTACACCCGTGAATGTGAATTCTCTAATTAAGTACACTTGTCCTACGGCCAACGACATTAAGTTTGCCGGCAAATTCGTCAGAGCGCCTTAATCAACTGCAATATTACAGCTCAGTGATAGTTCGGTGATAGTGCACAATAAATCTTAATAAGTTACTGATGCAGACGATATGCGTTCGCTATAATTATAAAACACGCATAGAACTGCATTTTCGCTACGTTCAAAAATAAATTTGGAGATAACAATACTTTCCAAAGTACCAGTTAACGTTAATTTGGTCAACAAAGGTTTACAAGCATCTCTAAATACTCCAAATAACATTTTGGCTACACTGCTTCCAAATTTTCGATTTTTAATAGCTTAGTTTTATCAAACATTTTACGAGCATTAAATATTTTTTACGTATCACAGAATGATGACGTGTTGATGTTTATTTTCCGCCGAAGTCATTTATGAAGAATGGCATGCATTGTTACACGAGATTAGCTCCACACAATATACGTCACTTGAGAACGCCGGGCATCAGAGGTTTAGTTAGAGTAAATATAGGGTAGAGAGCGAGCGTCCGATAGTACCAGTGCATAGTAAACTACGTCTTTTAACATATGTCACGTGATATTTGGAAAATTTTAAGGAAAATTTGAAATTGCATCGAGAACTATGATTATATTTCTTAGTAATCACAAATTCATGTTGGATTGTTTTGATAGAACGTAAGTACATATGTATTACTGTGAAGCCTAGCCTGCCTTTGTGTAAGTTTTCGAAGTCCAAAATCAATGGAATGCTAAGGATGCCGCTAATCGGCGCATTTGTAATGCAGTGTTATATATACGTTCAAGCCATTCAGCTGGCATGCAGTGCTTTACTGTTTTTTTTTTATTTATTGGACTCTATGCAGTATGGTTCAATGCTTGTTTCCATCTTTGTGCTTTTTTTTTAATCCGGTTGGAATTTTCCCACATTCGGCAGTATGGTACGGTTTTAATGGCAACCCCCGCAACCCTTAAAGAGAGTAGGCCTATACCACACATTTCGAATGATATAATTACTGCTTTATGCCAGAATAACAAATATCAGCAATGTCTGCCACACTATCTGTTTTCATAAAAACGTAATCAAGCGAGGAGGTGTAACGGTAAAATGTCGTACTTTCATTCGGGAAGACCTGGGTTAGATTCCCCGCTCCGGCTACCCTGATTTCGGTTTTCCATGGTTTCCCGAATTGCTCCAGACGGGAGCTGGGATGGTTCCTTAACAAAGCTAATGGCCAGATTCCGTTCCAGTCCCTGCCATTGTGGACAGTTGTATGTAGCCGATTCGAATAACCCCACTAACAAGACTTAAAAAGTAACGAAAGTAAATAAAATTAAACACATGTTTTCAACTACAGGTAAATATTGCCCATATGCCAAGTATTATGATTTAAACCGAGAGCATGTTGACACCAAGCGAGTAAAAATGCATTATGGAAAGTACACCAACAATTTTACGCGTCACAATTGCTCCTTTTTGCCGGGAAAACATACATAAACACCCCGACACTCGAGATCATGTTGGACACACATTTGTGACGTCATGCTCCTTCTAGTCTATATTAACTGTATGGTTAGATGCGTGCTCTGTTGAGGCAGTAGGCAACCCGGCACGCCCAACAAACCATCGAGGCTCCGGCCTCAAGAAAGACGGCGATGTGTTGGGGCCAACACAACAATTGACGTCAATGGCGGGCAGATGGTCCGATTGGTCACGTGATCAGCACGCCCGCGTTGACAAACAAACGTCGCGGGAGAGGAGGAGGACGCAACTGGAGCCGGCTGGATCGCCAATTCCTTGATAGAGGTCGCTGTCGTCTTGTCGTGGGAGCAAGCTCGGCTCAATTGCTGCATCAGAGAGGATCAAGAGGTGACTAGCAGGGCCTCGACCAGCCATTGTTACACGACGTGACGGCAAACACGCTACACACTAATAACTAAGACAAGAGTGCGAGAAATAACCTAGCTGCATACAATGCAACTATTTACTGATTTGGTGATTATTTTATACAGCGTGAGTCTGAATTCAACCGATGAACTTTGTAGGGTAAGTCCTTATGAAAAATTAAGGTAGGGTTTACATTATAACAGTTTGGCCGAAAGAGCACATAAAGGTAGTAACAAGCACATTAAAATGGATGTGCAGAATCGAAAGTAATAAAAACGATCGAAAACCGCTGGATACATAGCAAAAGCGTATGGGTATGTCCTGGAGAATAAGAAGACCGGCTTCTTAATGACACGAGATGAGAGGGTTATACGGACCTTTAAAAACGAGATCTTATGAGATGATGAGGATGAAGTGAAGCGAAGGCACAGCACAACAGCCATGCCCGGTAATCAATAGGACATGCTTTACTCACTTTATCACATTGTCATACTAGGATTTTTTAGGTCATTACATTGTCTTCGTCAACTAAGTGGAGTGTGTATGCAACGAAAAGAAACACTGGCCGTAAATTATACTTGTCGATCAAACAAACTGCGGAACGCAAAACTGAGTCTGTGACAATGTGCGTCCGACTGTCATGCGGTTCAAATTTTTCTCTACGTTAAGTAAATATTTTATACAACTTTGTAAATTGGTTATTTCACATAAAAGTATTTTCTCTGGTGGTTATTCTTTGCACTGGAAACATCAAGTAGAATCTGAGGGTTTATGTGTATTCTTTCGAAGTAAATCTAACAAATATATCTAACTGCGAATTACACTATCTGCTATACATTTTTGTACGTCTGCGAGGGGAAATCAGATGAATTTGCAGTAAAGTACCACGGTATTTCATTTTAGATAAAAATAACTAAGTTTGGTTGAAGTAATTCCGGCCTTCTTAACGAATTATTGTTTTACAGGGAGCGCACATAAAACTAACTCATTTCTGTTTTTTTTTTTTTACAGTTTATTAATTGTGCCTCAGTTTTAAATCAAATCAAAAACTATTAAGACAGTTGTAAAAAATAACATAAAATCTAAACTATTTCGCAGCTATGAAATACATACTATTTTAATGCGATTACAAAACACTTAATCCCACGTGAAAATGTGACGTAATTATTCCGGTGCGCGGCATAATGCGGTAATTATGCGTTATAATAGCGCTGAATCACAGACTAACCTTTCTTGCCTCCAGTTAATTTTCATAAGTAAAATCCTTAACTTTAGACGCCTATTAGCATGTTTGTTGGTTGAGGTGACATGTTAACTGGAGGGAAATCTACGTCGTAAAATCATTACTATTATCTGTATCAAGAGCAATCGCCTCGATTGTTACTTCCTGATATATCTGTACTCCGACATAGTTATAGATGTACATAAGCCTACATCCCTTTTCGAATACAGCAGGCGATACATTTTTTGATGAGCAGCTATCACCCGCGTTGAGCAAATTTCGAATAATCTTCTATCAGCCGAAGTTCTGCACACTGCTCGGCGATCTCGGAAGGCAACCCGTACATGTGCGAAATATTCATAGTTTTATATTTGTACAATATGATGTTAGTCATGTAGACGTTACAAGTGTCTACATTACCCTATAGTTATTTTTAGCAAGCATTCTATTCACTTATCAGCATGTCGATCGAAAATTTCATGTTACGTCAGCATGCATCCCAACGTAAGTGAACAGACTTACTGAAATGAAATAATTCATATCGAAATTATACGTCAAGGGCTACATGCTAAAAGCTTAAAAACATACAACAAATTTAAAAAAAAAAAAAAAAAAAATTGTTGATTTACCTCGGAAGTAGGGCAGGAAGTTGCCAGGAAAGGTCGAGGAAAAATACTATTTTTTTACTAACTTACTAAGGCACCATTAGGCGTACTCTACCTGGGTGTTCATTTCAAATTGTTGGCAAAGCCATTACAGCGCAAAATTTAACTGTCTGAGGCACAGCAGAGTGATAGGTAAAGACGCACAGTTGTTATTTTTTCTTCCATACCAATCTACAAGCCTACGAATGTTGCGTATTAAATACGTTTATTAAAATATTACTTAACAGAGCTATAACTCTGCAATGCAGCATATGGCTTTGTTGCTGGTTTAGTAACTGTTAACAATGTGTGTTGCGAGGCGGCTCTAATGGCAACCTGGCAACAGCGCCGCCGCCTGATCCGGCACATCGAAAAGCAAATCACCGCTGAGGGCCACACCTCGAGTAATCAGCGTGCACTACAATAGACAGGGTAAGTTCAGCCACTCCTCGATGTTTGTGGATTCACGAGTAGTGGGGACGGCACACCAGTGGCCGAACACAGCTTCCGACTTCTACAATGTAAATATTTCAGACTTTTTATAACTAAAAGTTTGGAAACTAGCTTTTAAAGAATTTATATAAGGCACTTCAGCAAAAAGTATTAAATTTAATGATTGGCTTATAAATGTTTTCCAACTCATGAACCAGAATGTCCCCCTAATTTTATTTTGTTTAACTCAACACATTTACGCAACTTATATGAGCGAGTTTGTTTGATGTTAGCAACAGTTACCAACGCACTTCAAAATTATTGCTGAAAAGGGGGGAAAATATTGTTTCCTTACCATAACAAGTTAACTGGATTCAGTTTCTTGGACTTACTTTGACAGTCATTCAATTTGCAATGGAGTACGTCCAAGAAACTGAATCCAGTCATGCACTCCCATTGCACAGTTCTTTCAAAGATCATAACAAGTTAGTTTTCAGTGAAACTAATAGCAGGCATAACCATCAGATATGGTGACTAGCTTGTTATAACTTAGTTTGTCCCATTAAAAATATTAGTTTTGGTATATGTTGATGAATAAATAGTTAGAACCTAGTGCTAAAGAAAATTCTTTTGATATAGCTAGTTAACGTTTGAAACTTTCTTACGAAACAACTAAATACCAAACTTTTCAGTAGGGTAAAAAAAAAAGGTAGCCCTCAGGGCTAAAATATTGATGTTTACGGAACTTTTTGTCACTGTGTAGGTCTTCTAAGTAAACAAATACTGTAGATTTACCAAATGTGATGTTGAGAATTTAAATAATTCAGCAACTTTATTAAGAATACCTATAATCTCGATAACCGAACAGTTTGCTAGTCGTATTCCCACAATCCAAATTCGAAAGAGCTACCCGTGTTGAAATTCCGACTGCTTCACACTCGGTATTTGATTGAGGGCACCAAGGGGAGAGTAACCGATGGCCGATGGGCATTCCCGCGTCACTTGCTTTCATTCACTCCACCTACCAACTGATAGAGCTGTAACCAACTGAGGCCCCTCCCTTCTTCACCAATTACATCTCACATTGCCCCTAAATATTACTAAGGGTTTTCCAAACCTCTCACCGTCAATTTCGAACAGTGGGGATGTACGGGTATAGACGTCATGAAGGGATAGAATTTAGTCTACGCATTTTGGAAACACAGAGAGAGAGCTGTACTCCTCGCGCGTCCTTCGTCCTGTCTAAGTACACCAATCACGTGGTTCATTGTCTAGTGGTGCCTTAGAGAATTCCCTACCTGATACCTAAGAGGTTCTCTCTCTCGCTCCTACAATACACAGCGACGCACGGAAGCGATTGCAGCGGCGAGTCAAAGAACTCGCTGAAAAGCGTGCAGAAAGAAAACTTTGCGTAGTGACATCTAGGCAGATACAAACTCAGTGCCCTATGATTGGCTGGCAGCTCGGCGGGTCGCAGAGATGGGGCAGGAGGAGTCGAGCTGGCGGGAGCAGGGCGAATACTGGGAGCCATCGTACATGGAGTACGACTACCAGGAAAACTGGCTGCCGGCGAGGAAAGAGTCGTACGTCGCCTCGACACCGAGGGAAGAGTCGGACGTCACCTCGAGGCCGAGGGAAGAATCGTACGTCGCCTCGACGCCGAGTGAAGAGTCGTACGTCACCTTGGGGTCGACGGAAGGTTCGTACGACTCCTCGACACCGAGGGAAGAGTCGTACGTTGCCTTGAAGCCAAGGGAACATTCGTACGTCGCCTCGACGCCGAGGGAAGATTCATACGTCACCTCGAGGCCGAGGGAAGAGTCGTACATCATCTCGACGCTGAGGCAGTGGGGAGGCCGCGACGGGTGGATGGAGTACCCTCGCGTGGTGCCTCCTGCCTCGGCTCCCTATCAGGGGGTCGCCTTCCAAGTGCCGCGTCGACGACCACCCTTTGTCGATCAGGAGGTTGCGCGTCGATCACCAGCCTCTGTGGATCAGGGGATTATACGCCGACCCAGCCCGCCCAGACGGCCGGGTGAAAGCTAGTACCCAAGCTCCGTCAACAGGACTTGACTGCTCTCATACATGTTCTCATGTCACCGCTCCTGCAATGTCCCTTTCAGACGACAACTTTCACATGACTCTGGCAACACTAACGACTTCATATTCACCCACATGAATCGTCCATTACGCATAATACATTATTTACAGTGACATTTCCTTAATTCATTGTTATTTTTTCTTCATCAACATAATGGCTACAAAAGCAGTTTATTTTCAGTGCTATAGCTTAGTAATATATGCATCAATATTACTGATGCTGTGTTATGTGCGTTGGTTTTATTGTATATAAGAGTGTGTATGTATATCATTGTTGCCTGCATAAGAATAACGAATCCAAACAGTTTACAACAGATAAAATACTTTTAACATTAGTTTTCTGTAAGGGCTATTCAATTTGAATTGTTTCTGTAGTACTAAATTATATGTGGGATATGTAAACTCATATAGCCACATATACGGTATATATAAATGCTTAAAATGATGTTTGTGATCTTGTTTAGTTCAACACCGACGCTATTACAAGTGTTATGCATACAAATGCTCTCTCTCTCTCTTTCTCTCTCTCCCTGAGGGACCACACGTATAAAGTTTTACGGCGCCCCCTTCATGTTGAATTTTTCTTCAATTTTAATTTTTTGTCTTAGCCTTTACTGCTCGTTTTAGACCATTGTCTCTCCGTGTTAGAATACCTTGACGTAATTAAAAGAGGCGAGCAGCTTGGGAGCGTGGTCGTGTTAAACTATAAGCGGTTTCAACTCGTATTGTAGGTAGGTATTAATATTCCCACCGGGTAAAACAAATGAATGTGTGTTATGGTGACTTATACGATTTTACTGGAAATTTCGTTCCTTACCACTTGCAAGCAAAAAAAGTTATGGTAGTCGAAAATTACACACTAGGAATATTATCATGACTGTAACATATAATGCATTAATATTTCTTTTGCTTTTTCGTTAGTGCTCAAAATTCAAATTGCTAAGATATGTGCATAATGTCAACGATTTCCCGCATAAAAGATTGTTGTATGACAAACCACGTACGCATATTTCACAGAAGATGCGTGAAACATTGCTAGTGAAGGCTATTTGGATGAGTTTGTGTATTGTTCTGACGACAGAGTAGTGGGTGCTGTCGTGACAAGTCTGCTGTAGAGAAAATGTAGACAGCAAACAAGAACTGCGGCGAACCAGAAAGAACAATGTGCTGCGGAGTAGAGAGGGCAAGAAGAACCACTCGTGCATAGGGGAGAAAGTAGCACTGCAGGGGTTGTTGAAGAATGCCCTTCCACACGCTCTCGAAAATGAAAGAGGGACGAGGGCCCAGTGAGAACCAAGTCAGTGTTCTTGTAGTCTTGGAACTGGGATGCGCATGGTCGTACTAGACTACTATGTCTTTGTTGTATACTCAGTAGATTGTTAACTAGAGACCCAATCGCACCGACTGAGATTACTCTATACTCGGATATACAATTTCAGGTTTCGTTCAACGTAGGGACACCAGACCGGTTTTCCTTTTAATGGATTTTTTTTTCATCCGGCCGGAATTTTCTTGATGCTCAAAAATGCCCGGTTTTTTTTTTTTTTTTTTTTTTTTAATAGAATGAGACATTGCATACATGAAATAGTCCCAGTGCTGAATTAATTTTCATGGAGCTACTGACACACACGTAATGAATCACACAAGGCAGCTTGTCACGTCACGATGCATCTGTTGGGAGTGTGTGTCCACGCGTGTGCATAGTCGAGCCACCGAGACAAGCTACCTCATTAGTCTACCATTCGACGACGGGTAGCAGCACATACAACTTCAAAGAAACAACTTATTCGTATCCGCTTAGTTATCCTAAAATCCAAAGCAAAATAAGTTCATCTGAAAAATATTAAATACACATGTGTGTTTAGTAAATACGTAGATATTAATGGTGTCATGTAATGCAACAAAACATACTACTGTATCTGCAACAATCATTTTATATTTGCATGAAAATATGTGTTACTTTATGGGGTATATACCTACGCACTTGGCTATTCACATGTTATTACATTGTGTTCGTTGATATGGTATGCTTCTACTGGGTTATTCGCATGAAAATGTGTTCTTCTGGTCATTCATTTACATATCAGAAAATTTTTAACTGTCCTCCTTTGTAGTGAATGTCCTCCATTTTTGACATGAAAGTCCTCCTTTCTTATTCTAAGAGTCTGGTAACCCTAGCCCAACGCCAAGGGGTCGGATTTTTTTTTTTGCGCCAGCTTGTTTCAGTTTCTTATGAGTAGAGACAGGAAATTTTGCGAAAATATTTTTGCAACACTTTGTTTCAGTGTCTTATGTGCACACCTGCAGCTCTGCTTCATATATAGTCAGTGATTAGACGCCGTAACACCCAGCGTGTTAAGGTTAAACCCGCAAATCACAGACATGGTGTGTCGCAGTTATCCGTGTACTGATTGGCACGGTCTAATTAATTACTACAACTCTGCACAAACACACTCTGTCAATAGCCATGAAGCACAGCTGTAGGTGTGCACGTAAGACGCTGAAACAAAGTGGGGCAAAAATCTTTTCGCCAAAATGTCTGTCGCTACTTATGTGTATATCTGCATATATATTCTGACTGGCACAGTGAAATGTGAGCCGTCTTTGCACACATGGCCACAGTCGATAATCACGAAACAGAGCTGCAGGTGCACGTAAAGCATTGAGACCAACTGGCGCAAATATCTCTTCGCGAACATTTCATGTCCATACCAACGGGAACTGGTACTAGCCGAATTACTTCGGAAGAGCGAGAAATAAACAAAATGCAGGTTATAATATTCACGGCAGTTGTGTGTTCTCTTGCTCAAAATATACACGACTTTCGTATTGCATATGTTCATGAGCAGATACGCTAAACTGGACATATATGAAAAATTATCTTTGTAGTTTCTGACAATATTTTTAATTATTTTGTGGTACTGACCTGTGGCGGATTTAGAAAAGCGTTCTGGAGTGTTTTTATGGATTGTAAAAATGACCAGCCATCTCAAAAGTGTTTTTTTTTACTTTTAAAGAACATTAAAAATGCATACATACAAGTAGTACACATTAAATGTACTTGGACCATCATAGAACAAAACTCCAGTTTCCTTGAGGCAACTGGACATACTTTGGCTACATAATGTTGAACACGATTTTTGGAGGGGGGCCCCTTCAGCCCTGTAGCCCCCCATTTAAATCCACCCCTGGTGCCCATAGAAGTGACAAGTTTGTTATGCTTTCATAGCCCTGGATTTATACATCGACAAATTGAAACCGTCGCATAATGTAGCAGAGATCTACATTCCACAAAAATAACTAGGCTAGCTATTGTTACAACTTTAGTCTGGGTAGTTTAACTAAATAATTACACACTTAGTTTGATTTGTTTACCACACGGCGTCTGTAATTTGTATACCAAAAATGATGATAAACATTATGCCAAGGCGAGAGACCGACGTAATTTGTTGCTATAGGTCCGACCGCACTGCACGCCTGTCTCTAATATAAGGCAACGGCCTTCGATGCTGCAACCTTTCCAGGAAAGGTTGTTTTAATAGCTTTTTGAGTTCTCTAAGTGAATGGCTTTTCTTTATTTGCCAGTGTGTAGGGAATACGAGCGAATCAGGGGAAATCGTTGGTTTTTGAATACTCAAAGCGCCGTTAAGAGTTATTTGAACCTTGTGGATTTTTTTTTTTTCTTTCGTTTGAGGCACGGAAATGGAGAAGAAGATAAGTCGATTTCAATACGTGTGTTAAGTACCGCTTCGCCTCTAAGCACAGAGTACTAAATTATCGTGCAGTGTTTTCTTACAAAATGTGATGTGGAAAGTATGTGTTAAAGTCCAATGCAGATATCTAACATTTTGTTTACCAATTACGGCTGGTATTTTTTCAGCTATAACAACGTTAAAAAGCCCTTTACCTCTATTGAGGAGCTGGCAATCATGTTTTTACAAAGCGAACGGTACTTTTAAAATGATCGAGACATACTTTGAAGTGAAGAGTGAAGAGAGTTTGTTCAGCACTTAAGAGGCCGCGGTGGCCGAATGTTCAGACCATTCGCCTCCCACCATGGCGATCCGGGTATTCCCGGCGGAGTCAGTCCCCGGATTTCGAATGTGGGAATCATACCGGACGATGCCGTTGGTCGGCGGGTTTTCTCGGGGATCTCCCGTTTCCCAGCTATCTCATTCCGATGCTGCTCCATACCCACATGTCACCAGCACTAAAGACCTCGATGTTAAGCGCTGACCAAAATCTCTCACTCACATTGTTCACCACTTAACATCGAAGTCTTCAGCGCTGATGAGTGTGACATGATGTGAATATGGAGTAGCGCCGGAATGAATGGTCGGGGGAAACGGAAGATCCTCGAAAAACCCGTTGCGCAGCGGCATCGTCCGGCACGATTATCACATATAATAATACGGGGACCGACCCCGCCGGGAATCGAGTTCTGATCGCCTTGGTGGGAGGTGAGTGTTCTAGATACTGCGCCAACCGCGGCCCCAAGGGAACAGAGCTGCAGTTTTCTAGGAAAAGGAGGAGTATTACAAAAAATGTGTCCACTAATATGGAAACAGTTCTTCCAATGCTGACTGGCTGGTCTTGCAAATTACAATATCTCAATGTAGACTGCAGTTAGCCTAACAATACAGTTTGCCACCAAACACGGCTTGCATACATGACTATGTTAACGATGCGACTACATTACGATCAAGGCACATTACAAATTAAAGAGTAAGTTACACAAGAAATATAGTAAGTGCGGAGAAAAAAAGAGGCATGCAGGATTATAGTAGATTCCGGACCACTCCGTAACAAATTTAATATGCGACTGCCACGATCTGCACTGTGCCGAAAACTGGCTGGATCGGCATTTCAACAAAAAGAGGGCCGTGAACGAGTGAGTGAAGCCCAAAAGCAGAAGTTTCGGATCACTGACTCATCAAATTTTTTTTATAACTACCCCACACACATACGGGAGTTATTTATTTATTTTTAATTGTTTGTTAATATACGACAGGTTTTCACCCAATTACAATGTCCCGTCTAACACTTTTGCCGCCCTATTCTTTGACATGTCGCTTCTTCCGATATCACATGTAACATTATTTAAAATTTAATATATTAATACTCGATATTCATTTTTAGTGCAGAGTTAATGTGCACAAGAAATGAGCGCAAAATATACGCATTTCGTTCCACACATATTCTAAACAATACCGTTGTATCACTAAAACCCTTTCTACAATTTACTGGCAAGGACGTAAAAGTTCTGGCTAAATACTGTGTTGTTATTTCGTGTGCCGTTGAAGTCTAGTTTGAAGTGTGGTGCTAGAAAATATTGGAAAATAATGTGTGACAGCGAATAAATATTTTAATTCCAAAGTTAGAGCATAGAACAGCCGTTCTTCAAGAATGATTCGTGAGATAACTTGTACATATTTTATATACACACTAGTGATAGTTTGTTTGAACATACTTTTATAGTCTGTTCGCGGTAAAGAGAACACTTTACAAGGTTCTATCAAAATGTTATCTTCAGAAATTCCTATATTTCCGCCACTTGTCAATGTAAATATTGCAACGTCAGTTGACAATAATTGTCCATTTACTACATTTCTCGACTGAGACCGATATAAACATAATTAAGAGTCTGGCAGAATCGATATTGCTGTTGGTAGTGTAGGTGGCTGGTGGGCTCTGATTGGCTGAAAATTAACCAATAACGAAGTGCACGTGGCAGTTGGCAGTTACTAATAAAATTGCTGGTCACAAATGGCAGTTCGTATTGCAGTTACTACTGGTAGTAAACAAAAGCACAACTGTAGTTTTTCAAACGTTTAAATTACTGTGTACAGTTTGGTGAATACTGTGATGTTCCCAACAGATGCCCAGGTATTTTTTTTTTGTTCCTATAATCCTTGTCTTTGCTATGAAACAACACAGGTCTCTGACGAGCACAATCAATAAGCAGCTGCCAGAAGTTAAAGTTCGGCAACTTTGCCTAGTAAGTTACCTGCCGACTACCACAAATACTAGGTTGGTGACATGAAAAGCAGCTAATCCAATCAGAGCTCACTAGCTACTGCCAGCAATATCAATTCTGCTAGACGCGCTAGTGGTTAAATCTTGTTGCAGGAGCCGTAGAAACAGTACTCGCGTTATCGTGGAAGACCTAGTTATATCGAAGCATGCAGAATGTCCCCTAGGCTTATTTCACCTGCATGCTAGTGCATATAACTGGCAGGAATATTTCCTAACTTCTTTCTAATAAAGTACTTTTTATTTTGCTGCGAACGTCAGGAACGATAACACCCTCGCACGACACAGCGACACCAGGCCTAGTTTTGCCCCCGTCAGCCGCTGCACGCACAGCCAACGACACGCGACCAAAACAACGGCCGTGTTGTGTCACCGCGAGCTGACACGAGCTATAAGGACGACGTTAGCGCGCTGATCAGCAGTACCTTCGCCCCTGTGACCTCGAGCAACCTCGAGCGCTGACGTGAACGAACATCGCATAACGTCTTCTCTTCCTCGGCTACTCACATCATTACATGGGATACGATGTCTCGGCGTTTTGAAACGGTTAATGGGCCCGCCTCGTTGCCATAAAATCACACTGCAGCGTGTTTGAAGAAAAGGTTTTTACACCGAAACTAATACACGTGTGTTCACGCCGTTTCTCTAAGAAAAGAACACACTTCAGACGACTGCCCTTAAGCACTTTCAAGACAACACACGTATTATAAATCCCCTTTTAGGGCACGTCAAAATGGGTCAAAGCGGGATTTTCAGTCTGCTATAGCGGAAAATATACTAGCCGAATACATGTGAAACCACTTAAGGGTAGTGCATTGGACTTTAGTAAAGTGATTTCGTAAATAAAATAATAGTGTCACCACTTAAAGTCCCATAGGAAATTTGTTTTTTCGCGGAGACTGCACGCCTTAAGAGTAGAGGCGACGCACCGTTGTATGGCCCATACGACGTCGCCCTTAGCACCATACCTCACTCACACAAACACATGTGCCACGAGGCGGGCCCCTTAACGTATGTCTAGTTTAAATCCTCTGTGTGAGTTTCCGCGCTCAGATTTTGTTTTCCGCAGACAATGATGAGTTAAGCCGATTTCGTGCCTTGGAACTTCGTAATATTTTATGGGAAGAACGTAATTTCAAATTATAATCCCTAAATACCGAGTCATCCCGTCTGTTTACACCGTCAACAGGAACCTGTGTTGTAAACTCAAGTCTAAAATATAACTTTATTGTAAAATGTTATTAAAAATATGCGGTGTAAACGATTACGCTCAGGTTCTGGGAGAGAATTGCGTGTAACAAGTACCATTAAGGTCATTTAATAAAGTATTTATTGATTTTTTTCTGCCGCAAATGAGTTTGTAAAAAACAGAAAATAAGGATTTTTTGGTTTAAATTGAAGTGAAAAACTTTCATTTTAAATTGTCTGCTAATGTCTACTACAAATTAAAAAACATTTCGAATACTGGCCCGGATTGTTTAAAATAAACCCTTCAGAAGCGAAAACTATTTTCTAATTTGATTTTTCTTTATATATGCCAATACAATCAAATTAGATTCTGTTTCACAATTCATGAAGTATAAATACCACGTATTTCAAGAATACCCGCTGTGAAGGTGAATTTGCTTTATCATGGGAAAGTACAGGATGCAGTTAAAACTTTGCTTTGACTTGTCAATATGCAAGGTCTATCTCTGTGTGTTACCAAATTGAAAGGCGCCATATTGCAGCCCATAACATACGATATCCTATACAAAAGTTTTTTATTGAAAAAAAGTGTTACCCCCTACCCTTGCTAATGTACACCTGCAATATGCCAGCGTTCAATTTGATGATGCAACAAAATAGCAGTGTAACAGTCTAGTTTTTTTTATAACGTCTTTGGGTCTTTCAGTAAATAGTTTCGTTGGTGGCGGCCACGGTCTAGGATGAAGACGGGCGCAATTACTTGGTTGCATTTAACAGGATGTGACGTCATATTTAGGATAATCGGAATTTATTGTTGGTGGTGTAGGTACACCAGTGTAAGGTTATGGCGCAAAAATTACACCCGTTTCGGAGTAGGTGTTGCTGATGTAGCTTAATAAAAGAGCATCCGAAGTTTAAGTTACCTACGTGTTTGAATGTTTATTAGATAAGTGATATTTGTTTATTACAATATGAAATATTGCTCTATAATTTCTCACTATGGCAGCTATATATTACGAAACGGAAATAGTATAGGCCTACTCGTAAAGTTGTAACTGTGACCGCAAGTGTCGTATGTTGACTTAACCTCAAAGCTAAAGTACGCATGTATTTGATTGTGTGTTGAATATAAGCTAGAATGCCTCAGGTCGATTAAAAAAGAAAATTAAAGTAAAAAATTAATAAAAACTAAAATAATACACAGCAAATTGTAATAGCATGTTTGAAATGCTGACAATGTGGTAGCTAAAAAATTATAACAATTCCATTGAAAGTTGTTGGTGTAACTACATCAACACATTTATATGGTGTAGTTACGATACACTATATGTACTACACCAGTTACGATGAATCTGGTTGGATGAAAAGAGGTTCACCTCTCGCATTCACGCTATAGTCGATGTGGTCATTGTCAGTCAGGTACTGTCGTGTCGGATGAGCAAAGCATGTTTCTGTGGTATTGCATCACATGCGACCTTCGTGGTCGAGGGGGAAATACATCTTCACTCGGTAGCCAAGGTCGCCAGAGTTTGCTTTTCGAGTGTACGGCATCGAATCCCGAGCGCACATCAGATGTGACTTTTGTTTATTTTATCGTGTGAACTACCCTCTTATCAGCCGGGGTTAATTAGTACATGAGTAGAAATAGTGGAAATAGGAAGAATCTTTCGTGCCGCCGTATTTTGCAAAACTGTGCGGTAGCCTACGCCTTAAACGATTAGAGGATGGTTTTGTAGTTATTTAAGAACGTCCATGTGATGAAAAATCATACTTTTATCTTTATATGAAATAGTAAGTTATTAATTTTGGAGGCGTAACTTGGGAGTACATTTTTACCTCTAAGAAAAAAAAATAGCCGCCCAGTTTTCCCATAATGGCATTTCGAAATAAATATTCGCATGTTTTTCGTTCTTATGAGCTGCAGAAACCAGTGAACTAAATGAAATGAAAAAAAAAAAAAAAAATGACATTGATAATTTATTTCACGGGGCACTGATTGACATGTTTCAAAATCTATTATAAAAAACTTTTGTATTAAAAAAATCTAGAAGAAAGGCATAACAATTAAAAAAATTCAGATTTTTTTTTTTAAATTCAAAAATATTTGTCATGGATTTTAAAACATGTCAAGCAGAAGTCATTGACACGTAGTTTCAGCTTATTTAAAAAAAATTAATTATGTTCACTGGTTTTTGCGACTTATAAGAACGAAAAACATGAAAATTTTGACTTTGAAGTGCCATTATGGGAGAACTGACTCTGCTATTTTTTTTTGTAAGAGGAAAATGTACACCCAAGTGTCGTCTACAAAACTAACACTATTTCATACAAATATAAAATCAAAATTTTTCGCCAGTTGAACACCCTTAAAGACGAATTCAGCAGTGGTGCACCAGAGCTATCATTGGCCCAGTACATGAGGACACGCGAGTAACATGAGAAGAACGTCAACTACGGACACGTTTTATTTAAGCTTAGCAAACAGTAACTTATCCCGCGATAAACCACTGTCCCGAGCATGGGATAGTCTTCTGTGGAAGGCAAACTACTCCCACAGGCTGTCTGGAACAGCGACGGTGTAATGGTCAGACCATTTGCCTCCGACTGCGGTGATCTGTGTTCGATCCTCGGTGGGGTCCGTCTCGATTATAGAATGTGTGGGAAACGTGGCAGACGTTGCCAGTGACCTGCGGGTATCGTCACTGCATTTCGTTTTTTCCCTGTCCGTAAATTCAGCCGTTGCACTATACTCTCTTCATGCCATCTTCACAAGCGCTCGTGACCGTCAGTTTAAAGGTGGGACAGCCACTGCGATCTCGAATTTATTTAATTTTGCTATTGCAATGTGTTTTATCAAGATTAGAGCGTAGAAAATAACTGGGCTGACAGTAACATAAGGTAGGGTATCTTCATATCAACGTTGTGCGTGAAACTGGCGAAATTAAAATTTTTTAAATGCTACTTCTGCAATTCGGCACACCAAACAATTGAAAATATTCTGTCAAAATTACGTTCAAACGACTCATAATCTACGCCTCGAGGACAAATGTATAAAATAAACTCGGAAGCGAAAACGTTAAGTAAAACTGAAACATATAATCAAAATAGCTACGCAGACCAAATATTTGAATTCCAATCAATACATTCAAGGAGTTCTGGATGCATGATTGTCATTCGTAGATTTGAAGATACGAAATGTTCAAGCTGTGGACCAAAATACTTGCTAGTTACTACCGCGGAAAATTTCTTAAGGAATATTGCTATAGTCTGTACAATATAAGTTTGCCTAATTTTGACATTTCTATTCTGAGAAACATGCCTAGCAGTTCCATCGTGTTGACCTTTAAAAGTGTCTCTAAGCACGCCTTTAGACACCGTGCTTTTCCAGGAAGTCAGGATAGTTTGAAGAGTCAACACAGTGGAGTATTTAGGCATGTTTCTCACAAGAGAAATTAGACAGCAGCTGCCCATTGACTGTTCGGTGACACAATGATACCACATGGAGACGTGCCAAAATCCTGCGAGTTGGGAGGGAGATATTACTATACAAAAATATCCTACTACTCTTTTGCAATGTGATTTGACATTTTTAATGTAGTTGTCTACGGCTTTCCCTAAAAATGTAAACACCAAACGTCATACTGAAATGTCACTGTGGGAAAATAAAGAGGAGGGGGGGGGGGCGAGAGACATAATTTGCCGCCTCAGGTTCACTTAAGGTTGTTCAAGTGGTGAAAAATTACAATTTTATATTTGTATGAAATAGCGTTAGTTTTGTACACACTACTTGAGAGAACACATACTTCCAACGAAAAAAAAAAAATTATCTCAGCCAGTTTTCCCGTAATGGCACTTCAACGTCAAAATTTGCATATTTTTACTTCATACAAAACTTGAAAACCAGTTAACATAATTAAATGGAAAAAATCACATCAAAACTACGTGTCACTGTCTGTGGTTTGTAGCATATAAGACCCATCACAAAACATGTTTATGATAAATAAAAAAATTTCAAAACTTGAAATTTTTTTTGTTGCTTCTAGAAATTTATTTTAAACACAAAAATATTTTATAATGAGTTTTTATATGCTTCAAGCCGTAGACAGTTACGTGTAGTTGTGATGTAATTTTTTACATTTCAATATATTTGCTGGTTTTCAAGTTTTGTATGAAGTAAAAATATGCAAATATTGACTTTGAAGTGCCATTACGAGAAAACTGGCTGGGCTAATTTTTTTTCGTTTGAGGTAAATTTACTCTTAAGTAATGTCTACAAAACTAACACTATTTCATTCAAATATAAAATTATGATTTTTCACCACTTGAACGCCCATTGTTGGCACGGCCTTGATACCACTCGATTCAAATAAGTCAAGGACCAATTGTGGAAGTGACAAGAAATTATAATTCGTTGTGTTTTTACACCACTTAATATTGTTATAAAACTTATTTTTCGTGAAATGTACATTTTGAAATTAAATTTTAGACATTAAATAATAAAAAGTTTTGAAAAAATTATTGTACATATAGAAATTTCGCGAATACTTTATATTTGATCCATCAGAAGTATATAATTTAAATATTGATTTACCATTGAAACTCCATGGCTGCAAAGTTGGTACACAAAAATCCCGCAATTGTCTTGACTTGCGGTCTGCATGGGCGTACCTTGAAACAGGCATCGATCAGTCCTGTCCGAGGCCGCTGGCGATTGCTGCAAGGTTTGGCGTAACGTCGGTTCAAGGAAACCTGCGAGGCGCAGCTCAAAACACGGAAGTCGAGACAGTCAGCGTGACATCAACCGCGAAAGCCTGCAATCTTCTTTCCTTGCATTTTATCAATCGTTGTTTATTTTCTGACCTTGTAAGTTATTGAGAACGCAACAAAACTACCGAATAAAGAAACAAGCTCGGTGTTTTCTTTCTATCGACCGATTTCTTGTTGACCAAACTTAACAAAGGCGATTGGCATAATTTAATTGTTATTTCTTTTCTTTGATTCATGTCTAGTCGGGTTATTGGAGGAGACAACTACTTACTAATAACATCTGAAGTTTTTACGACAAGTATTATATTTTTTAATGTTAATATTTGACCTTTCAAAATATAAACAATTATAATTCTTTGTCGAATAACTAATACAAAATATTTAGTGCTCTGAACGTCGTGTAAGGCCATTCCTAAATGCCTTGTACACTACGATAATTTTTAGTTACTATTACAGACAATTCATTTGAGCGTCGAGTTAAAATGGCCGCGTAGTATCCAGGAGCAAATAACGGAACTGAACTGGCATGCAGTCTTATAGCCAATAGCTCGCCTCTTGAGACTTTCAGTGGCGACCGTGTTATTTTATGACCGGTGGCGAGTCGTGGTCATGTTCCAAGGCAAGCGGTAGAAGATCCGACTATACACTTTGACCATGTAGGTGTATTACTGGAGAATATGTTCCTCGCCTCTTACATGCTATTGGTCGTGGAGTGTGCCTGCCTCTACCAATCAAATGGCTCTACAGGCCACTGAGAATTGTGTATAGTCATTGTCAGTCACCGTTGGCCATAGAACAATTCACGCCTCGCCACTGTAGACGTGAAATGGCTATACACAGGTAATTATACGTCTACAGCTAAATCCCAATACCTGTTTTGCAGCGCAAGGAAAATTAAATTTGCTATGTAGGGTAAATCTACACTACTTCTTGATACTAAGGTTTCGAATACCCGTATAAACGAAATCTTAAACGTAGGACTAACTGTGGTAATAATTTGTGTTATACAGAATGTCCATAAATTATATCTACAACTTTAGACTTTAATAACTTTAAAACTATACAAGATAACAACAAACGGTTTTCAACATGTAACAAGGTAACTCATAAAGTTTTTTACCTCATCCATACACGCCAATCAATGTGTGTACCCCTAGTGGCACGGATAATGACCAGTCGGTGAACAAATTCTCTCCTTGTATGCTCCAGCATCTCCACAGTGACATGTTGAAATGTATTACGAATACGTGTTTACAAGTCATGCAGGTCTGTTATCTTGGTTTGGTATACCTAATAATTAGAGCCACGATTTTATGGCGAAAATATGTTTGCAACATTTGGTTTCGATGAGTCATGTACGCACCTGCAGCTCTGCTATATCGTCTGTGATTGGATGATTTTACTCTCACTGGCCTTGGCAAATTATAAACGCACAGACTCACAATAATCTTATTCTGATTGGTGCAGTCAAATGAGAAACGTGTCTGAACAAAGACACGCTGCCAATAACCCTGAAACAGAACTGCCGATGTGCACGTGAGACACTGAAACAAAGTGGGGCAAAAATCTTTTCGCGACAAAATCGTGGCCCTACTAATAATTTACAAAACCCCATAGGAAGAAGTCGAATGGGGCAGTGTCAAGTGATCGCGGCGATCATCGAATCGGACCATCTCGTTCAATGCACTTGTTCGGAAACTTTTCACCCAGAAATCGACGGACAATGAGGGACCAGTGAGGTGGTGCCCCATCCTACTGGAAAATAATGTCAGGTTGCAGACGATCCAGTTGTGGCACAGCAAACTCTTGCAGTATGTTCAAGTAAACACCACTTGTGACTGTAGACGCAACGAAAAAGAATCGACCAATGATTAGAGCCCGGTAATTTTCGCGAAAAGAATTTTGCAGCACTTTGTTTCAGTGCCTTACGTGCGCACCTGCATCTCTGCTATGTGGTCAGTGATTGGAAGCCGTAACACCCAGCGTGTGGAGGTTATACCCGCATATCACAGACGTGATGTGTGGCAGTTGTCGGTGTACTGATTGGCACAGTCTAAAGAATAACAACTCTGCACAAAAACACTCTGTCAATAGCCATGAAGTTGAGCTGCAGGTGTGCACGTAAGGCACTGAAACAAAGTGGGGCAAAAATCTTTTCGCGAAAACTACCGGGCCCTACCAATGATGCAATCAGTCCGCACCACACATTGATTTTGGGACTGTCTTTTTCCATTTCACGTGTAACGTGAGGAGGTTCTGATCCCCAGGTACGAACATTAAGACGATTCAGTTTGCGTGACGTATTAAAAGTTGACTCATCGGAGAAACAAATGTTTTTCAAAAAGTCGTTATTTGCGTCAGTCTTGGCAAGGTACGTAAAAAATATTTATGAGTTATCTTGCCGCATGTTGAAAACAATTTGTTGATATCTTGTATAGTTTTAAAGTTATTAAAGTTTAAAGTTGTAAAGATAATTTATGTACATCCTGTACTTACAGATGATGGCTTATCGTGGGAAAATTTGACAGTTTGTTGGTGTTTGACGTACGTTCAACTTACCTGAAGATTACTGGCTTTCGCTTGTACGTGAAGTTGTTGCCCTACTTGAATGAGCCAATAAGAATCCCGTTATTGTAATATGTTATGCCTGTTATTGGTCTGCAGACAGCTACGTTTTGTCAGATGTACAGTACATCACCCAATCATATGTGCTACAATTAACATCTACTGTTTTCAAGGGTATGTTGGCACAAAACATTTTTGCGATATACCATCATCTATAATTGTACTATCAGAACCAGTAGACGTTGACATGCCATTGTACATATAAATTGGGTGTTGGTCATTTTGCGGGCCCCCTCCGACCCCACCATTTATGTCCTATATGTAGAAGTGGGAAAATTTCACTGATTCAATGACCAGCATGTTAGAATCCATTGTCCTTTGCACATTGAAGCCCCGTATATTCGTTCATTATGTGTGTTGTTTCACTGAGTAGCATCTAGTGGACAAATGGTCGGGGCTTGAGTATGCACAGTACAATGCATTCTAACATGCAGGTCACCAAGGTGATCCGGGTTCGATTCTCGACGGGATCGGTTCCCGTATTTTCGCATGTGGGAATCGTGCCGGATGATGCCGTTGGTCGGCGGGTTTTTTCGGGGATCTCTCGTTTTCCCTACCACTCCATTCCGCCGCTGCTCCAAACTCACTTCATGTCATCCCTCACCCCCGCTTAAGACCTCGATGCTAAGTACTGACCAAAATCTCTCACTCACCCCCCCCCCCCCTTTTTTTTCGTTAGCAAATCAAGTATTCACTATCCAACGTGGTGATAAGGTATATCACGATGTATGGCCAGGTTACCCTAATCGCAGATTTAACATTCTTACTCTCAGAATTTAAAAGAAAAAGTCAGAAATAAAATTATTTACTATGGAGAGTGAAGCAATATGCCTTAAGAAGTTTTTGATCAAACTTCTATCTGGCGAAGTCCTGCACACACAAAAGACGCTTACGGCGGCAGAGTATAGCAACCGGAGAAGAAGGTAAGCCAAGTCAGCCACCTCCAGGAATTAGCTGCCTCAGTTCCTGACTGACTATAGGATACATCATCCTACACCGCAGCTCAAAACTATCGTCACTACATCGTCAAAGGCAGCTGTACGCACCGGCTAAATTATCTTTCACACTTTATCGTTAGCGTAGTTACGTTCATCTGAATAACTATCATGATGCTTAGTGGAGTATGTACCCCAGTATGTTTATTATCGTGATTTAGCGTGTTACATTTATTTCTCATTCGAAACTTATACATGTGTCCCAAAAGACCGTAAATTTTCAAGAAAAGATTGAGGCCGTGGTTGGCAAAGTGGCTAGACCGCTCGTCTCCCACCAAGAAGATCCGGGTTCGAAACATGAGGAGGTTGACCCCAGGATTTTCGCATGTGGAAATCGTGTCGGGCGATTCTGCTGATCGGCGGGTTTCTCGGGGATCTACTGCTTCCCCCGCTCCTTCATTCCGGCGCTGCCCCATACGTCATGTCACCCGTCACCAGCGCTGAAGACATACCTAGCTTTAAAGTACTGACAAAAATATCTTCACTTACTCTAGAAAAGATTTTTAGGCCAACTGGTATCAGTGCCTCACGTGCAAATCTGCGGCTATGCTTCATGATGATTGGTAGAGGCCAGGAAATTTCGCGGATTCATTAGAGGACAAGTCAAGATTTTGAAGTCATGTGCGTGTAAGTTACTTTCGCGATTGGGTCACTGGCTATCAATTTGTTTTTGAATATTCTGAACCAACAGCAAACCTGCATAAAACTATATTCTGACAACCGCGATACAACTCACTGGAGCAGCAGCCAACTAACAATTATCTCAAGACAGAGTGTACACAGGACTGTGGAGTTCAGCCAGCTGGTAGTTGAAACACGGAACATTTTCGTTATTGGCAACATGTATTTATGCAGAGACGTCTGTTATTTACAGGGGCCGGAAAAATTCGCGGATTCAATGACCTGCATGTTAGAATGCACTGCCCTATGCACTTTCAAGCCCCGACCTTGGCCATTAGCTGCTACTCAGTGGAACAGCGGACAATGAACGAATAGGCGGGGCTTGGATATGTATACGGCAATGGATTCTAGCATGCAGGTAAATGAATAAGCGAAAATTTCCGGCCCCTAGTTATTTAACTATGCCAGTCAGAACAAGGTTACTGCTACACCAAACATCTGTGAAACGCTGGTAGAACCCCGAGAAGCCTAAGTTGAAAACATCCAACCACTGGTCAATAATCAGAGTTGCAGGTGTGTACGTAGAGCATTGAAACAATTTGGCAACAGAATATTAAGGAATACAGAAGTGAAATAGCCGGAACTCGCTAACACACGCCAGCAAAATGGCTTCCCTGGCCAGCAACTTGGCGGAAACATCTACCGCCAATCAGCGTCAAGGCGCCTGCCCTGCTAGCTGGTAACCAGGCCAATTGGAAACCTGCCGTAACGTGCAGGAGCCAAACAGACACAGGGCCGGTATCAACAACCCCGGGTAACCAATAAACAGCGAAGTTCGCCCTCATCAAACGAGCCGCCACGTCATTTCACGTCTGTATTACTATGTAGTCTGTGATCTGGTGCAAACATCTTTTCGCGAATATCTACGCTCTCTCCTAAAAATTGTGGAAAAGTTGAAACGTTTTGGCTCCATCCTTTTGTTTCGCATTGCAAACGACAAAGAAAAAATAACCATCCCAATAAGTGTGTGCAGCACTTCTAATGTACTGCGTATGTGCAAGAACAAAAATTGAATAAAAAATGGACGGGTATTTATATCTTCTATCACGACTCAGAATAGGTAATAAGCAGAAGCGAAACAGCGTGGCTGCACAAAGCTCTAGACATGGACCGTGTGCCTGATTTGCCCGTTGCGTGTAGTGGAAGATTTCTAATTGGTAGGGACAGGAAGTTTTCCGAAAAAATTTTTGCCACACTTTGTTTTAGTGCCTTACGTGAGCTCTGCTTCTTTGTCAATTATTGGATGTTTTAACTCCCAGCGTCTGATCACAGACACGTGTTGTCGCAGTGAACATTGTTCTGATTGGCACAGTCAAATGAACAACGACTCTGTACAAATACACACAGCCAATAACCTCCTAGCAGAGCTGCAGGTAAGTCACTGGAACAAAGTGGGGCAATAATCTTTTCGCGAAAACTTCCTGTCCCTACTTATTAGCATACGCGGCGTTCGTCTGCAGCTGCTGATTGGTGTATAGTGTAATATTATTCGCCACTGCCGTCATATTTTTGGCACACACGGCAACAAACTGTATCGGAAGTGAAACACATCGAACCACAAGATACAGAAACAACAGAACGGTGCATTTAAACGCCATATGACATATGGCCACTGCACACAACGGCAAAGCTGTATGTATCAGAGACGTGTCAGTCGCACGCTAGCCACCGAGTGCTGCAACTGAGCTGCTTTTCTGCACGGTCCGTGTTGTGCGAGTGATTGCTGTTGGAAGGTTTCTGAGCAGCTC